>PISX010003504.1:12694-136299 GCA_004024625.1 Mellivora capensis | reverse complement strand
TGCAGACGCTGGAGGCCAGAGGAGGGGGAGTAACCCCGTGAAGTGGGGGGAACAGTAAGGAGAGGGGAGCTGGTCAGAGCTCCAGACCCCCCGACTGCCCATAGAGGTCACTGGCTCCGTGTGTGTGTGTGTGTGTGTGTGTGTGTCGGGGACACTTGGGGACACGGGAGGGTGCTGTGCATGCAGAGGCAGTAGAGTGGGGACTTTTGCTGAGGGTATACGTGGTGCCTTTCATGGGGGGTTTGTGGGGTGAGGCCTGGGGCTTTGGGGACTGCATCAGAGCCTCCGTTCTCCCCAAAGGCCAGCAGGGAGGGGCTCCCGGTCTCCAGAACTGCCTTGGCCAGGTCCTGGTGAGGCAGTTGCCCTCAGTGGGTAGACACAGCAAGTGGTCCCCCTGCTCCCCTCCCCCGGGTGCCCTGACCCTGGTAGGGGTCAGCGTCTACATCAGCTACTCCCACCTGGCCTTCGCCGAGACTGCCCGCCAGTACGGCCCCAGGCACGTGCAGGACGTCCGCGTCAGCTTCGGCTGGTCTCTAGCCCTGGCCTGGGGCTACTGTGCCTCTGAGGCGCTCAGTGGTTTCCTCCTGCTCGAAGCAGCCCGAGCGCTCAGCCTCAGCCAGCAGCCGGGGGACCCCCACTCTGTGGTCATCTGAGTCCCAGAGGGGCGAGTGGCAGGGGCGAGGGGCTCAGTTTCCCTTTGCATCCGCAGGCCTGGCTGGAGTTCTGGTTGGGAGGGGCACCTGCGGGGTCGGGGGCTGGGAGCAGAGCCAAGGAGCCAGGTTCCTGTTGCCTGGCAAAGCCAGATGTTTTGGGGGTCCCTGCCCAGTTTATGCCCTTTAGGGACCAACTGGTGTGACTCCCTCTTGGGGATGAGAAAAGGGAGTCCCAGAAAGAGTCAGCAAGTGGCCCAAAGGAATGTTAAGGGGGTCGGGGTGGGGGTGCTGCAGGTTCCTGGTGCTCAGCAGGTCCCCTTGCTTCCCCCTCGCCCTCCCCCATCAGCCCTGGTGTGCCGTGCTGTCTTCGCTCCTAGGGCCCTGGGTCAGGCGCAGGAGCTGCCCTCTGTGCTGGGGAGGAGGGAGTTTGAGTCTGTCAAACCCCCATGGGGTTGGGCGCTGAGCCCCGCGTCAGCTGCTCATCTGCCTGCCCCGGCCTCCAGTCGCACTTCATGCAGCCACTGTCCGCCCATTGTACAGAAGGGGACTCTGAGGCCCAGGCTATCCCAGAGCACACTGCAGGGCCAGACGCCCCTACAGGCTGGCAGGCCTCCCAGGCCTCTGTTCAGTCCCCTGGCTCAAGGGCAGGTATTGGCGGGGAGGATCCTGAGGAGGGGGGCCCGGGAGTCCCCTCGGATTTGCAAGGGCAGCTGAGTGGGCTGGACGCACCCTGCCCCCTCCCTGTTCTCAGGCCTCTGTCCTTGTCCTGGGGCGGCTGCTGCTTTTGCTGGACCCCAGTCCTCCCATCTGCAGCCCCTTGGGGAATGTCTGTGACTACTGAGGGCCTGGGGGAGGGGGTGCCCTGAATAAGCAGGTGCAAAAGTCCTAGTAGGGGTGAGGGTGGGGCTTCTTAGCCAGGAGGGGCAGGGGCTGCTCTGAGAGGCAGAGGCCAGGGCTACACAACAGAGGTAGGTGGGGGTCAGCTCGCAGACCCGGGTGCAGGCCCACTGTGACTGGACTCCTGGGTCATCGTGAGGCTTGCTCCTTCTCCCGTAGGCAGAGAAGTCGAGGTGGCAGAGGAGAAGGGTCCCCAGGGGGGCTGTGGAGCACCCGAAGCCCCAAACAGCCCCTTCTGGGGTTCAGGAGTCTGGGATGTGTGCGGGAGGCTGGAGGGCAGTCCCTCTGGCCTCGGTCCCCCTGCCCCCGGCCTCCCTTTATTGCTCCAAAGGTTACAGGAAGCTCCTTGGGGCCCTGGAGGCTGATACCACTTGGGGGTCCCCCTGAGGGCTTCCCTTCGTACCTACGTTTTAGCGTTTACCATTCCGTGTCGCAACGTTGTGCCATTTTGTCCTTAAATAAATCAGTTTATCCTCGGTGCAGATAAGCCTTGTTTTTCTGTCTTAACGTTTTTTCAGCATTGATAAAACAGAATTACAAACAGTGTGAGGGCAGTAACACTCTTACCAGCTGTGTGTGTGTCCGTCCAGCCAGAGACGTCTTCTGCAGACACAACAGGCCCCTTCTCTGAGGGTCGGGACAGGTAGAAGAGGAACCCCCCCGCCCCGCCCCCACACCTCCGTGTTGGACAGGACGGCTTGGCGGGCGGGTCCCCTCTGCTTGTGAGGCTCTGACTGCACTTGTGCCATTTGCTGGGGAGCAGTGAGCACAAGGGTTTGGTGGGGAGCCTCCTTGTCTGCCTCTGGACCTACGCAACCCCAGGAACTGCTAGAAACGAGATCCAATCCCAAATCATCTGCAATAAAGACATACTCTTTTGTAAGCAAGAATTTTTTTTTTTTCCAAAGGAACAAGTATATAGATGACCACAGGATAAATCCCAGCCCCCGACATGGGGCAGCTAGGCTCCCAGCCATCCAGCCCTGCTGTCCCTTTCTAATCTCTGGTCACCCTTCCCCGTGTGTCCCCGAGCAGGAGCCCAGGACATGCTCACCAGCTGCGCACCCCCAAGCAAAAGGCTCGGGACAGTTTCCTCTTCTGTGCGCTGTGAGCAGAGCCCCTGCCCTGGCTGCTTCCTGGGCTCCGGCAAGGGGCTGGGCTGGGCCCCACCTGTCCGCCCCCATGGCGCCCTGTCCCAGATGCGGGAGGCACTGCGGGCTTGCCGAGGGAGGGTGGGTGGAAGGCTTCCCCCTGAGTGTGGGAAGTCGAGGGGTCCGAGCAGACGGGCCACGGGGTCACGGGGTGTCATTTCACTGCCTCTCCTGCCCCCTGCTCCCTTAGGACACCTGTGCTCCCCACCTGGATCCCAGCCGGGGCACAGGGTCTGGTCACCCCGTCCTCAGGGCCCCAGCTGCCTCAGCACAAACCCCCACTTCTTCAGCGCCAGCTCGGTGTCCTGTGCGGAGACATCGCGGTGCCACACGGCGCGCACCGAACGCTCGGTCCAGGGGAACAGCAGCACGCGCACCGCACGGCCGGTCTGAGCCACCTCGTCCGCGCTCACGGCCTGCAGACGCCGGCAGAGCTCCTCGGGCGGCAGCCCATCTACCTTCACCATCACCATGTTCGTCTCTACGGCGGCGAGGTCCACGGAGCAGATGGGGGACGCCAGCTCCTGGAGCCCTGGGCCCGGGGCCTCTGGTGAGTGGAGCCTGACCCCAGGACCTCAGCCCCGAGGTCTGGCCCTGTCATCCCAGCAGGGGCAGAGGGCAGCCCAGCCGCCGCAGGGGAAAAGAGGGACCCTTGGGGCCACACAGACTTGGCTCTGCTACTTTTCAGCTGTGTGACCTGGGGCAAATCAGTTAACCTCTGGGCCTCAGTATCCTCATCTGTAAAGTGGGGACATCGTGGGATTTTTTCGAGGATTCAAGTGATAAAGATTAAGACCTGGGTTGGAGGCTCCCCTCGCCAGATCCTGCAGGAAATAGGAATTCCTGACCTCCGTTGAGTGCTTCTTGGTCCAGACCCTCCACCGGTGCGGTCTGGTAAAGCATTCTAATTTCCCGGGGCCCACGCCTCATGGCTCAGGGGCTGCCCTACACGTTCTAGAGTCAGAAGGAAGTACACCTGCTGGGGATTTGGGCCCTGCTGCAGGGGACCCCCAGACACTCTTTTGGGAGCAAAAGGAAGTGAGGGTGGCGGTAGGGGGCCGTGGTCCACGTACCTTTGGCGAATCTCTGGGCGTTCTTGTGGTCCCTCTGCAGCACCTCCTCGAAGTCCGCCAGTCCTACTAGGGCCGCAGCAGCCAGCACTCCGGCCTGGCGCATCCCCCCGCCCAGCGCTTTCCGGAGGCGCCAGGCTTCTTCAATGAAGTCCTTGGGCCCCCCAACCAAGGCTCCGACCGGTGCACCCAGGCCCTGGGAAGAAGAAAGGAGAGAGTCCTGCTTGCCAGCCCCCCAGGTGTGCATCTCTGTCCTTGTGGCCGGGGGAGGGGCATGGGAAGGGGACGGGGCCCCATCTGGGGAGGGGCTAGGGGGGCCCAGGGCCAGCTGCTCCCAGCGTCGGAGCTCAGAACCCAGTTGACTCCTGCTGTGGGCGCCCCCCCCCACCCCCCCGTCTTGTGTTTGGGAGGCAGCCTGAGGCTTCCCGACCTTGGAGAAACAGAGAGACACGGAGTCACAGTGCTCCATGATGCGGGCGGGAGGCACGTGCAGAGCCACCGCGGCGTTCATCAGCCGGGCCCCATCCAGGTGGATGCGGACCCCGTGGCTCCGGGCCAGGAGCTGCACCTGGGGGCAAAGACCAGGCAACGGTCAGAGGGTCTGGGCTTGGGGCCCGAGCAGAGGGAGGACGGGTCTCCAGGAACCTGGAGGGGTCCAGAGGGATCAGGGCTGGGCTGGTGTCCAGCGTGGCCCCCTCGGACCGGAGCAGGCACTCTGTTTCCTGAGCCTGGGCGCCGTCCTCTGTGAAAGAGCGGTGGGCTCGCTGTGGCCAAATGTAGACGCG
Source organism: Mellivora capensis (assembly GCA_004024625.1). Lineage (NCBI taxonomy): Eukaryota > Metazoa > Chordata > Mammalia > Carnivora > Mustelidae > Mellivora > Mellivora capensis. The sequence goes on along the minus strand of PISX010003504.1, from coordinate 131,743 downwards.
GGGCGAGCCATACATGCCGCACCCTGTTTAAGCCATCCCATGCCTTCACGGAGGAGATGCCCACTCCCGTGGACAGGGAGAGGGTCTGAACGGTCATTAGCGGCAAGTTCTCACACCAGAGAGCCGCGCGGTTCAGCCCTCATTCCATGCGAGTAGGTGCTCGTGGAACTCGCTCCCTGGGGAGAAGGGGGGTGCCTCTGTCCGCGGGGCTAACCTGGGGCCGTAGTGCCCTCTGTAGCTTCGGGCAAGGGGCACATGTAGTCCCAGCTGCTCTGGGCACCCATGGCCTGTATGAGGAGACACCCTCCCAGGAGGGGGCTCTGGGCATAGGTGGGGGGGGGCTGGCTGGGGGCGGGTGGGGGGTGGGCAGAGTGGTGGGGCCCGGCCCACCTGGCGCAGGTAGTCGATGGGGAGGACGCGGCCCCCGGAGCTGCTGTGGGTGTTCTCCAGGCAAATGAGCTCACAGACCGGGTGGTATGGGCTCCCGAGGCCCCTTGTGACCAACCTCTCCAGCTCAACCAAGTCCAGGGTGCCGCGGGGCAGGTCTGGGAGGGGGTGGGAGTGCACCCCCGCGATCTGCAGGTATTGGGGAAAGAGGGAGGGAAGATCAGGTCCAGGGGCGCAGCGTCGCCTCCTACCTCTGTCCCCGCGGCTCCTCCCCCGCTCAGGGCCATGGAGCCGGCCCCTCTGCTGCAGACGTGGGCTCGGACACCCCAGCAAGAAGGGGAGGAACCAAGGGCTGTGTTCTCCCGAGACCGAGCGCCGCGTGCTCCGGGTGCCCACTAGGGGGCAGCAGAGCGCCAAGAACAGCCCGTGTCCGATCGGGCGGGGGCGGGGCGGGCGCTGGGCCGCGGCTGCCCCCACGTGGTCAGTCTGGGAATGTCTCCCTTTCCCGCCACCCTGGCCGTCTCTTCCCTCCGCAGGTCCCAACATGGTGCCTAGGAAACTGGTTCCCGCCAGAAATGCTGAGCTGGCCCCAGGTGAGGGGCGCCGGGTCCTTACCTGAGCCACCCCGCCCTGCTCGAAGACGTGGAGGTGGCACTCCTGCCCGAGGAGGAGCTGGGAACCCCTGCGCTGGCAGTGACACATCACTGATAGATGGGGGAGGGCAGTGTTGGCTGGGAGTCCCGTGGGGCCCACTTGCTCCCGCCCAGCTCCTGGCTGAGCCCGGAGGTTAGCTCCCAAGTGCCTATGCCAATTAGGAAAGGGCATCCCTTCAAGACATCTTACTGCCATGGGCCAGAGAACCGTCCCAGGAGCTATGAAAGTCCAGGATAACCATCCAGTGAGGTGTTGGGCCCTGTGCCCTGCAGCCCACCCACAGAGCACGTCCTGCCCAGGAAGCTGGTCACCACGCTGCTCCTGGGGGTCAAGCAGCTCGGGGCACGGGCATCAGTCAGGCCCAGCAGCAAACAGAGGCCCATGCCCACTAGGAAGCCAGAGAGTTTAATAAAGCCGCGATTTACAAAGGTGTAGCAGCGTGGAAGGAAGCCCCAGGGACAGAGCAAGACCTCCAGGCCATAAGGGTCGAGAGGGAGGTGTGGTCACCAGAAGCTGGAGACAGGGAAGCGTGGGAGGGCTCCCAGGAGACCACCTGGGGAGGGAGCTAGGGGAGGAGCATGGACACGCTGACCTCACTCTCCTGTCCTCTCCCTCATCTCCTGCTAGGGGCTCTCTCCGCTGAGCCCCCCAGAAATCCAGACGGCTCAGCACCCCACTGATGTAGTCCCAGCTTTGCCCCTCACACCAAGGAGAGAAATGCAGAGGGAGGACCTGGAGGGCAAACGGGGGGGAGTCACCCCACACCACGCTCACCAGAGATGAGGTTGGCCATGGTGTTGGTGGGCACAAACAAGGTCTGGTCCACCCCCAGCAGCTTGGCAGCCTTTTCCTGCAGCTCTGAGGAGGGAAGGGACGGGAGGCGCAGGGAGACTCCGTCAGCAATGGCACTCTTTTTGCATTACTCATAACCGTGAGCTCGCGTCCTGCTGAGGTGAGTGGCCAAGCCAGACAGAAGCCCTGGTCTGTGGGCTGCAGACTGTGGTCTTGGTGACCACATATCTGGGTACAGAGGCCTCTCAGTCAACACCCTGCACCCAGCCTCCCCCTGGGCCCTGGTCTCCCCCACATTGAAACTTTGTGGTTTGAACCCCCCTGTCCCATCCAGACCTCACGCCTGTCTTACTTCCTTTCCCATCAGCCCCTGCAGGTGGGGCACTGCGGTTTCTCTGCTGACTTCCTCTCCCAGAACAGGACAGAAGCTTGCAGAAGGGGAGACTCGGTGGGGGGTGGGGGGGACTTCAGGCTCCTGCTTTAAAGGCTGCTCTGGCTCTCCTCTGCCTGTGGTATCAACTCTGAAGTCTTTAGCATGACATTCAGGCCCAGTGGGATTTGCCCTCTGTCTTTACCTCCAGTTACTGGTGGCTCCCAGTACCCCACATTCCAGCCACAGTCCCTATCTGTATCCTCAATACCCAATGAGCCAGCTCCCTTCCCTGCCTGGGGGCGCCACTCTGCGAAGTCCCCCTTCCCTGTGAGTTCCACGCCTCCCCTCCCCGCAGTTCCCAAGGCACTCTCTGTGGACAGATGCCAGCCCCAACACTTCCCCCACCCCATGGTGTCTGTGTGTCTGGCTGCCTTCTAAGCAGTGGGCTCAGCATTTTCGAAGTTCCAGGCAGTAAGTGTCTGCAGAATGCACGATCACCGGTCACCACCTGACCCTACACACAGCCCCTCGGGGCTCAAACAGCAACCTGTGGCTTGCCCCTGGCAGGGCAGAGGGGAAACACCCTCGCATAGCAGTGGTGCACTACGGTGGCCACCCTCAACACTGTGTCTTGAAAACGCTCCCTAGGTCATCGGAATCCACTCCTGGAGGGCAGCAGCCTGTGGAAAATCCTCTTTTCTAGACCGGTTTCCTGTGTGTCTTCATGTGGAAAGGCGGTGGTGCAGGACAGTAGCTATAGGTTTTAGAGAGAAGACTGGGTTCGAAGACTGCCTTGCCACTCGCTGGGTAGGAGACCTTGGGCGCCACACTCGCTCGGCATCCCCACACCCGTCCCATCCGCAGCTCGACACCCTCCTGCGCACACCGGTCCCCCGCGAGTCCCGTGAGCAGACTCTGGCTCAGCAGGTGTAAGTGTGGGGCCCGAGAACCTGCATTTCCAGCAGACTGTCGGGTGATGGGCCGGACTGAGCAGCAAGGCCGCAGGGCATGACGCCCAGCCTGCGCCGCCCCTGCGCGCCCCGGGCCCCTTCTCCCGCCAGCACCACGGACAGCGCTCTGGGGTCGCCGCGACGCCCCCAGGCCGCGGCCCACACACCGGGCTCACCGCGGACGGTGGGGTCCTCGCCGTAGTCGTCGTCCCCCACGACCGCCTCGGCCATGGCGCGCCTCATGGCCGGCCCGGGTCTGGTCACCGTGTCGCTGCGCAGGTCCACCACGTGCGCCGGGACCCCCGTCCCGCTCCCAGACCCCCGCGTCCAGAGGGCCCCGGGTCGCCCGGCAGCGGCCCGGGTCAGTCCCCGGAGCATGGCGGGGGCAGCTCCCGACCACACCCCGACCCTTCCCAGTGAGGGCGACCGGGAACGAAGGGGTTGGCGCGGCTGGGCTTCACGGTCTTCGAGCGCCTCGGCTGACCTGGGCCCGCGGGAGTGCCCGCGGCATGCTGGGAGTTGTAGTTCGGACCATGTCCAGGGGGCACCGTGCGAGCTCGTGCAGGAAGGCCCCGAGGCATGCTGGGAGTTGTAGTTCGGACTTCGTCCAGGGGGCACCGTGCGAGCTCCGGCAGGAGGGCCCCGAGGCATGCTGGGAGTTGTAGTTCGGGCTTCCTGGCGGAGGGCACCGCGTGAGGGGAGCATGTGGGAGAGGGAGGGTATTGCTTACCCAAGAAGAAACCGAGGCCGACGAGCGTTCCAGAGCGCACGCTCGTGTGACTCCTGCCGTGTGCCAGGCACTGTCTCGGACACCCTACAAATGTTATGCAGTTATGCCTCCCGACAGCTCTAGGAGGCAAGTCCTAGTCGCATCCCCGTTTCACAGATGGGAAAACTGAGCCGCGCACAAGCTAATGCCTTGGCAAGGAAGTGGCGGGGCCGGCTGTCTCCACGGTTACATAACTCCATGTGTTACGCCGCCCCTGAAAAAGAGCGCCCCAAAATTGACTTTGTTTCAATACAGATTTGCTGAGTACATACTAGGTGCCAGGCAGAGGGATGCCGAGGTGGTGCAACCGGTCTGGGCGTCGGACTTTACGGGGTATGAGGGAGGCAGCGTTAGAGGGGTGCACAGAGAGCCCCTCCGGCATACCCCTGCCCTTGAGAGGGGCTGCCTCCCGCTGGGGTGCACAGCCCGGTTGAGGAGTGAAGGGCACCAACTGACTCAAGTCCTCACTCACCAGGCCAGCGGCTTTGGACGGGCCTTTTCTCCTCTCAGTGCCTCAGTCTCCTCGTTTTGAGGATTCCATGACTTACCGTCCTTAGTGCTGACCCTGGTCCCTGGCTGTGCGTGAGCACTCTGTATGAGTGTTCTTCTTACTGCTGCTGCGAGGGCCATCCTTACCGGTCACAGCCCAGCGCCCTGGGGCTTCGTGTTGCTGCCACGGGGAGGACCGTGACTCAGCCCCGACTGGACCTTCTGCCGGGTGACCTACCCTCACACAGGGAGGACAAGTCTCCCTCTGAGTGCCCAGCCTCACTCGGCTGCTCCCCTCCCTGGAGTAAGGCCACAGATGTCGCTGCTCCCCGCATGGGAGGAAGTTGGTCCCAGGGGGGCCCAAGTTCTGCAGAAGAGGTGCCCACAGCTCTGGCCAGGGCAGCCCTCATCAAAAAGGGCACTCCGTCTTCATCAGAGGTCTGCCATGTGCCTGCTCCCAGGTGGGTCTGGGGATAAAGGCGGACAAGAGCAGACTGTTGTCGGAGCCCAGGTCCCCTGGGTGGGGACAGGACGCTGCCCAAGAGAAGAGCACTGGGAAGGGGGTGGATGTCAGCCCCGGGAGACACTGCCTGGGGCCTGGTTGAGGCATCAGTGTAGGCTTCCTGGAGGAAGAAGGAATTGGGCTGAGCTATGAAGACAGAGCAGGTCGCTAATCAGTCGAAGAAGGAACATAAGGCAAAAGCTCCAGGTAGGAGGGAGGTGGGGCACTGGAGATCTCGGAAGAAGGCCAGCCGAGCGGAGAAGTGAGCAGGGGTGCAGATGGAGGTGGAGATCGGGGTTAGGGCATCTTCGCTGGAGCTCCCCACCTCGCCCTCCATGCCTAGTGCGGGCCTCTTGAAAGGGCACAAATCACAAGATCCCTGTAGGATCTGCGGCCCCAAGGCCCCCCATCTAAAGGAAAGGCTCACTGTGCCTTCCCCCACCCCAGTGTCCCTCTGACCCTGACCCACAGTCTGTACTGAATTCCGGGCCCTTGGAAAACAAGCCCCTTATCTCTGAGTCTGGCTCCAGCCCTTCTGCTGGGAAGAGGGGGTGGGGAGCAGAGGCCTCTGTGGACAGGAAGGGAGGGGTTGGGGCAACAGTGATGGCCCTCAGAAGAGCAAGGAGGAAGGGGGCTGACAGCAGATCGTATCCCCAGGCACGTCCCAGTCCTGGCCTTCTGTGTGCAGGCACTTCCCAGTTTGCCAAGCCTACCCACCCACAGCCTCCCTGCCCATCGTCCTAGCACCCTTGGAGGAAGGGGGACGGGGCAGGGGGCTTAAGGCCAGCCCACCATCCAGAAGGCCACCAAAGTGACAAAGCTGGTCACCAACCCAGCCTTTCTCCTCCCATAACAGAGCTGTCTCCCCCAGAGAGTCGGCCTCTTCCTGAGGGAAGCTGGGGCCTCCCAAAGGTTCCTTCTACCTACCAGCAGCTGCCACCTCCTCCCCAGTCCTAGGGCCCCTGGGCCAGCCCTGCCTCACCCTCGTGAGGGAGGGAGGAGGTGGTGGGAGCAAGTAGGGTGGGGGCCCTCCCCTGAGCAAGAAGACGTGTTTCTGTTTTCTTTTGTTCTTTTTAAGATTTTTATTTATTTATCTGAAAGCGAGAGAGTGAGAGAGAACACCGGCAGGGGGTGGGGAGGGCAGAGGCAGAGGGAGAAGCAGGCCCCCCGCCGAGCAGGGAGCCTGATGCGATGCGGGGCTCAATCCCAGGACCCCAGATCATGACCCGAGCTGAAGGCAGACGCTTCACTGGCTGAGCCCCTAGTTTTTGAGGCCTTGTTGGGGGGTGAGGGAGAGACCCTCTGCCCACAGCTTGGTCTCGGCGGGGGGGGGGTTGTGTCAGCTCTTGTGTGTCTGTGTGCATCAGTGTGCACACATGTACCTATGCACACGTGTCCGTGAACACACAAGAGCATTGTTAGCACATTCAGTGCAACCCCCGTGTGTATACACATGTGTGCATAAGCGTGGGGGGAGTCTGTACGTGTGTGTAAGTGTGGGGTGGATGTGGGGTGCCCACGTATGCATGCGTATATGTCAGTGTGCTTGCACGCAAGTGTGTCCCTGGCTGCGTCTGATCTCTGGGTCATCTTGTTGATGAGCTGGGAACAGCTCACAGCTCCAAGGCCGGGGCTGAGAAGCCAGAAGGCCCTAGAGCAGCCCCTCCCCACGACCCCAGGCTACTGAGAGGACCCCAGCAGTCCTCTCAGAGGAGAGTCCAGCCCCTAAGCAGTGGCCATAGCTGGAGGTCGAAGGTGGTGGGATTGTCTCCTGCCCCCACGCAGACCAGCCCTACCTGGCCACATGGGCTGCCTCCTCCCCCAAGGCCACAGCCCTGGGCTAGGCCACCTCCCGGTCAGCCCCGCCCCCTCCCTCCCCAGCCGGGCTCTTTGTCACAGTCCCCTCCCTCTCACCGCGTGGCAACACTTGGGTTCCCCGAATGCCCTGGCCTCTGTCTCACCCCTGGGTCTTTGCACCTGTGTTCCTTCTGCCCCGGAAACCCCCCCAACCATCCGCGCACGTCCCTGCTTGTCACCTTCTTGGTCTTTGGGTCTCTGCTGAGCCCTTCTTTCTCCCAGGAAGCCCCTCTAAGCCCTGCCCCAGCAGGGGAGGGAGGTGGCCCGCCTTCTGGCGCGTCAATGTCATCTCCTCTCCTTGCCCCCCAGGGTTATGGGCCAGGGCCAGGATGCTCTTAGCCTTTGGAGTGTCCTGTCTGCCCAGCCTGGAGCTGGCCCACGGTCACTCTGGCTGAGCAGCCGACGAAGGGAGACACATGGGTCAACTTCCTCCAACGCCGGTCCCCAGGGCTGCGTGGACACTGTCAGGGCAGACACTGCCGTGGGAGGCCAGGAGCCGCGTCAGAGAGGGCCAGGAAGGGGTGAGGAACAGACCCTGCTCCTGCCTTGGTCTCTCCGCGAGGGACACTCCCTGGGGGGTCCCTAAGAGAGCCCCTTCCCTGGCCTTCTTGAGATACTACTTGCCACACTCTGGCACAGTGGGAGGACACTGGGCAGGCTTGCGGGGTGTAGCAAGATGTGAGTTCTGGGGTGGCTGCTTTCACGGCACCCCCAGGCTCGCTGGCACCCCTCCAGGTGCAGGCTCTGGGGTGTGGGCACACACTCACACACGCACGAGCGGAGTTCGGCGTATTCCTGTAACCCTGGGCTGCTGGCAGGAAGTGAGTGGCGGGGAGGCTGCTGCTGGGAACCAGGGGCTGGCCCCACTGAGATAAAGGGAGGCAGCAGATTGGAACTGGAGATAGCGGCCTTGGGTCCTGGTAAACAGGTTGGGGGAAATGTCCTTCCCATCCCAGCCTCTTGGCCCTGAGCCCGCAGGATCCATAGGGCGCTGGCCTGGGTCCAGGCCCAGCTGCCTGGGAGTCAAGGGAGAACTGTTTGCACCATAATCTCCCCAGACTGGGGGGAGGGGGTGGCAAAGGAGAGAGTGCTGGGCCCCACGTCAAGGCCACATGTGCTGTTAGAGAGGGAAGAGGACAGGAGGAGGACTGCTCCAAGCCCCCGCAGAGGGAGAGGTCCATAGCACGACAGAGAGGCCACCTTCAAAGCCATCTCGGGAAATCGAAATGGTAGGAAACCCAGAGAGAATGGGGGCAGTAAGGAGGAGGGGGCTGCGCCCCTCCGCCTAGCAGGCAGGCCCTGCAGCAGCCCACAGTGGGCTTGACATTTTGGCTGCTGGGAGACCCTGCGCCATCCAAGCCGAGGGAAACCCACACAACCTTCTCCGGCACCCCACCAGGGCTGGGGCTGGGGCTGGGGCTGGGGCTGGGGGCTCTGCCCAGCCAATGCCCAGTGCCCCGCACAGTGGGCCCTCAGATTCGCTGGTGCTTTCAAAAACATGAGAAGATACCATACAACAGAATGCAAAAAAGTGCATGAAGCATATTTGCCCCATTTTACAAATAAATACATGCAGAGAATGAACTTCTATGGCGTTGCTCCTCATATCGAGAAATCGAACATGGCCAGGGTTCCGGAAGTTTCCTCGTCATTCACAAGCGCTCCCTTTGCCAGCAGCGACTGCTGGGACCATGTGACCACTGACTTTTGGGACCATCGCCTGCTCTTCTCCGTGGACGGGTCCCTCAGTAACATCCTAGGGGGGCGTGTGGCCCCTGTTGGGAGCTGGGCTTCGGGCTGCGGCGTGGCTGGCACTCTGCACAGGGCACCCGGACCTTTCTCCGTCCCACCTGCTCCGGGGTCCAGGTGCTTTTCAGGTTTGCTTTACCAACAGCGCTGCTGTGAGCATCGGCATTCGCGGGTCCCAGGGCGCACGTGCTCCTGCGTCTGCAGGCCAGCCCCCCGGCCGGCCCATGCCTCTCCCAAGCCCCTCTCCCCAAGTGGCTGCAGTGGTTTCCGTTTCCACGTGCTCGTCGCCGGCCGTTCCTGCCGTCCCCGGGCAGGATCGCACTTCAGGACTTCAGCCATGTGGTGCCCGCGCGCTGGTATATTTTTATTTTTATCTGCTCGTTCTGATGAGCAACGGAGTTGAACGCCTTTTCTGACGTTTTAGCCCACTGCTGTCCTCCTCCGTGCGGAGCCGAAGCCTTTTCTTGGCGATCCGCCCATTATTTCTACGTGCTGGGTACCAACATCTGCGGCTCGTTTGCTGAAAAAACATTTCTCTCTTCTATGGCCTGTCTTCACGCTTGTATGAAGTACTTGATGGATTACAAATTCCTCCTCTTATGTCCTGAAATTTTTCGTCCCCCCTTTATAATCAGTGTCTTGCTTAAGAACTTCCCAAGGGCACGGTGATACTCTCCCAACTGTTCTAGAATTTGGAACTTCTGCCTTTCCCCTTGTGTTTACATTCATTGACCAATTATTTCCCACCACCACTCGGAGGGCGAGGACCGTAGCTCCAAGACAAGTCACCCCTGACACGGAGGTCACCCTCCCTGCACTACGTGGTCCTCCCTTGGCTGTGCGGGATGGTTGGCCATGTACCCGGTGCCCATTGTGCCCTGGGCCAGGCCGGAGGGGTTGGCTGCCCTGGTCGTGGGTCATCGTGGGAATCAGAGGAGGGAGCAGTGGGGGGGCGGGGCTGGGAAGGTCTCTGTCAGACGTGCCAGGGAGGCTGGGAGGCAAGCCCCCACCATGCTTTCCAGAATGAAAAGTGGCCTTGGGTGGGCCTTTTGGCCCCATGAACCTCAGAGAGGTGAGCACCATCCCCTGGCACTTCTCTCTGGCAAGCTGGAGGCCCTTCCTCCACCCCGCACAGCCCACAATCCCTAAGGCCCAGAGTGGGTGTAGGAGGCCTCTGATGCCCCCCCACCCCAGACCGTGTAAGGCTTGAGACTGGAGGTGCCGAGTCAGGATCCGACCCCTTCCACAGGGGCCCCCACAGCTTGGGCTCCAGTGGGGCAGGCCCATGGGGCGCTCCAGGTCCTCAGGGAACAGAAGAGCCCAGTGTGAAGGCCTGGCAGCTGGAATCCTAGGAAATCCTCTGGGACAGTAGCCCCAGGGCTCCCTCTGCTCTGCTGGGAAGCCGCCAGCCTTCCAGGAATCAGCTCAGGCGTGGGGGCAGGGAGGCCTGGAGGGGGGGAGCCAAGCAAGCCCAGGGCTGGGTCCCCCATTACAAGGGCCCCCTGGGGATGCATGGCCACAGAGCGGGAGGCCTGGGGATGGGGCCCAAGGGACCCTCTGAAGAGCTTTGGAGATTCCTAACATCTCAGGACCTGCCATGGGACCCTCTGGACACCCACAGCCCTGCTTTCTAGATGCTGCCTGCAGCTCTGGTTGCAAGCCGAGTACACCTTGCACCCGCTGCCCCCGCCCCCACCCCCACCCCTCCCCGGGGCCCTGGGGCCCCGGAGCTGCTCTGCCCAGCTGGGCTCTGACAGCTAGAGGCCAGTGTTCGGGGTCTGGTTATTTACTGCCCAGCTTCCTCCTCCTTCCAGTAATCTGTCCTCCGACTCCAGGCCGCTTCTGATCAGGCAGCAGACCTCTGATCTCTGAATCTGCCTCGCTTACCGGCATCAGCCTCTGGCTTCCTGTTACGCGGCCTGGGCTGAGGCTCGAGGTCAGCTTTGTGCAGGCTGGGCCCTCGCCTGTGCCCGGGGCTCTCTGCCCTGGCCCCTGGGCCCAGTGGGCGGGGAGGACAGAGGGCTCAGATGCCGGGCGTGGGCACGGTGGTCCATCTAGAGTCCGTCCAGTTCCACAGACGCTGATCCTGTGCTAGATGTGGCAGACCATCACCTGAGTGAGGCTGAGCACCTGGGCTCATAGGGGGAGGCCAGAGCTCCCACCATTGCCCCCATAGCTTGGCAGGGTGCCCATCCCCCAGACCCCTCCCCCCCCCCAATCTCCTCTTCCCATGGCCAGGGGGATAGAACCTGTGTGGGAAGGAAAAGCAGGGAAGGTTCTAGAGAGTGGACATGGACAGAGCTCATATGGACAAAAGGAGTCAGGCTTTGGCTCTGCTGTCCTAGAGATGCCCTTAGCCCTTGACCTTAGGAGGCAAGTATGGGAAAGGGCTTCTGTTGTAGATTTCCAGGCTTGCCTACCTTGTCCACCTGTGTGGATGTCCCTAGAGGAGTCACGGGTCATAAGGGACAAGGGTGGGCACCTGGGTGGCTCAGTGGGTTAAAGCCTCTGCTTTCGGCTCGGGTCATGATCCCAGGGTCCTGGGATTGAGCCCCGCATCGGGCTCTCTGCTCCTCGGAGAGCCTGCTTCCTCCTCTCTCTCCCTTCCTGCCTCTCTTGCCTACTTGTGATCTCTGTCTGTCAAATAAATAAATAAAATCTTTAAAAAAAAAAAAATAAGGGACAAGGGTGAAGACCATGGCTGCCTTGCCTCTGGCAGGGTCTGAATCCACGGACAGACGGACGTCCAGTGCCCTGGGGGCAAAGCCTACCTTGTTTATGGACAACATCCCTGTGTTGAGCACCTGCTGTATACTCTAGATACAGACCCTTGGGTTTGAACCCTGGTTATCAGTCACTTAAGGGCACCCTCCAATGCCCTAACCGTAGGACATCTGTCTGCTTAGGGTCCCCAGTCTTTCTGTTATCTTGCTCCCGGTGGGCCCGTGTCTGTTCCCTGCGCCCCCTTCCCTGCTGGCAGCCCTGCAGAGGGGGGACTAGATCACCCTTGCTGGGGACACCCTGAGCACCCCAAGCTTGGTTCGCCAGCTGCTGACAGAATGGCTGGGGTCAGGAGAAGCATGATCCTCATAGTGGCAGAAGGGTTTTTTTTGTGGGGGAGGGGTTTTTGGGAAGCTGGGGAATGGATCAAAGTAGGGGAGGCACTAGGGACCCCATCACAGCATGGGGATTCCCAAGAGCCTCCCCATGGCTCTGGTCTCCAGAGTGGACTATACACCCCTCACCCCGGGGTGGGGAGGAGAATTTCATGCTTAGATTTGAAATTGATCTTTTTAAAATATCAGCCTTCTGTGAATATTGTATACCTCAAATAATACATTCATACAGTCATGGAAACTTATAATCTGTGAATAACAACACACTATACTGGTATGGCTCAAGTGTTTTGTAGTAGAGGCACGTGATCCAAACAGTAGGAAGGTCTGAAAGTCGTCGTCTCGTAGGTCTTAGAAGTCCTAATCTTGGGCAACTGCGCACCGTGTACGAAGTCCAAGACGGAGAAGGAGCCTCTGCTCGGGGCCCTGGAGGACTGGCTGCGGGGCATGGGAGTCACGGGGTGGGGTTCAGGAGAGCAGCAGGCGCGGCTGGTAGAGCACATGACTCTCGATCTAGGGGTCATGAGTTCAAGCCCCACGTTGGGCAAAGAGATTACTTAAAAAACAAAAAACATGCTGAGGCCTGGAGGTGCCGGGGGCACAGATGCTGGGCGCAGAGACAAGCCTGGGCTCACCCTGGGCCCTGCGTGTCAGAAAGGGGCAGCCACAGCTGGGCCCTTTGACCAGGAACCCCAGAATCCCTTAGGACATTAGAACACACAGAGTTGCACCTGCAGGCCCCCCCTCTCCCCACCCCTTCCCTGGGTGGAGCTTCCTCCCTGGAGAGCTTCATTTCACAAACAAATATTGGTCATGTGCCTGCAGGGCCCGGGTCAGGGGCAGGACGTGGCTTGTGCCCTCACATGTTCCTGGCCAGGTGGGCCGTTGATTGTAACATTGATTGTAACATGAGAGCCATCCCCAGCGTAAGGTGCGTTCCCTGAGTCCTGGGTGAGCGGAGGCTAGTGCTCCCTTCTGGGACGTGCTGCTACCGAGGAAGGAAGATCAGGGGAAGCTCCGAGGCCCTCAATCCATCCACCTCTTAGGTGTTCGGACCTGTGCTGGGTGCTGGGGTAGGGGGTGCTTCGCCTCCTGATGACGGAGGACCAAGGATAAATGGTCAGGAGCGCTGCACAGCGGGGGCCATGACCTCCATTTTACAGGTGAGGAAACTGAGGTCTGGGAGGTAGAGTAACTTGCCGGTAAGCAGTGCAGTTAGGACTGGAGCCCACGGCTCTGAGTACCACGGGCGTGTGTACAGCCGGCAGGGAGCAGTGCTGGGAGAACCTGGAGGCACTGTCAACCCTTCTTGCCTTCTGCAGTTGGAGGAATCCCATGTCTTCCAGACTCCACACACCTTGTCTCCTCCTCCAGGAAGTCTTCCAGGATGGCCCCTCGACCCTCCACCACAATACACACCATTTTCTCGCTCTTTCCTCTGCACCTGGCTTACCTTAGAGCAGCCCTAAGTGACCTTAGAGCAGTCACTTGCCAGTGTCCCTGAGCTGTGGACTAGTGGAAGGCAAGACCTGTGTTTTTCATTCTCAGGATCCCCAGGGGGGAATCCAGGTGGGGGCCTGGAACATCCTAGGCATGAAGGAAATATGTGAAATGATGTGGATGAGAAAACAGTAGTAAGGGGAGAGGAGCTTCCTCTGGAAGGTGAGAGATGAAGCCCGAGGGAACACGATTTCCATGAGAAGGAGGGACTGGGGCAGGCGACCAGGGGACAGCTCCAGCAAAGGCCTGCAGAGAGCTGTGTGCCGTAGAGTCCTGCCTGAGCAGGTGGGTGGCCTAGAGGGACAGCGTGGGAGGGACGGGATCAGACAGTGCTGTCAGGATGGAGTGCTGGCAGGTCCTGGAGCAGAGGCAGGGGCAATCCTGGGCTGACCCTCTGGCCTGGACAGAAGACGATAAGCAGAGGAGGGCAGCCGCACCCTGCCAGGCCTGCAGCCTGACTCGTGTGGAAGTTCTTCCAGTCTCTTACCTGAGGCCCCCAAGCTGCACCTGGAAAAGGTGTCTGCAGCCGCTGGTGAGGGATGAGCGCCCTGTGCCCTCTGCCAGAGCTGCCCACAGACACTCGCTGGAACCTGACCGCAGTGAGCTCACGGACTCATTCATTCTTCAGTAAATGTTTACGGGGCACCAACTGGGTGCCTAGACCCCGCCTGGCGCACGAGTTGGGGGAATCCTACCTAGAGGCTTGGCCTCTGGGGATGCATGGGCGCCCCCCACCCCCAAGTTCTGGGCTCAGAGCTCCTTTGTCACCATCTCCCCACCCGCTCTGGGCCCCGCAGAGAGAGCTCCCCGGAGGCTGGGGGCGGGGCTCGCTGGAGGAGGATCCCGCGGGGTGGGGACAGCCTCTGTGGGGTGGAGGTGGGCCTCCGCAGCCCCGCCCCGGCCCCACACAGGCAGCTGTTCCCGGAATGGGGGTTTTAAACTTTTTGTTGTTGTTGTTGTTGGCGAATATGCATGTGGTCTTAATTATTTATACGCAGCACTTATCTCCCCCAAATGTTTTATGAGATTCGGCAGACCCGAGAGCGCGAGATGGAAGCCCCGGCGGCGCGGGGGCGGGGAGGGGGCTGTAGGGGAGCAGCGGAAGCGGGGGTGGGGGTGGGGGCGGGGGCGCTGATTGGGTGTCCCCTAAGTCAGCCCGGGCCCGCGGCCGAGGCTGGGTGAGGGCGAAAGGGACCTCACCCACGGTCGGTGTAACTCTTTCGCGCTCCGACGGGCGGGGGCAACCGTAGCGCGCGGCCGGCCTGCGGGAGGCGGCGCCCGGGGTGGGCCTGGGCTCCGGCCTGCGCGGACCCGCCAGCAGGGGCCGCTCGCAGAGGCCAGTTCGCCCGGTCGCGGCCCCGGGGGTCAGCAACGAGGGGAGCCGCGGCTCTCGGCAAATCCCAGGAGACCTTAGAAGGGTCCCATCTCTTTTCTCGCGGGGCTGGGAAGAGGGGAGAGCGGGCGTGACCTCGGGACCCCCGCCTCCTAACGGCCGGGCCGAGACGGGCGCGGCCTTACCCTGCCCATCCTACCGCGGGGGAAACCGGGTCGGGGAGCCGCACGTCTAAGGGCCTCCCGCCGAGCTGGGGTGCTGCCCACGTGGACTCGGGCGGGTGGTCCTTCCTTCAGCTGCGGGAGGGGCGAGGGGGCCTCCCCCCCCTCGCTCCCCAGGGCCCCCCAGCTGCAGATGCCCTCCGTATGCCCTCTTCCTGGCCGTTTGGGCAGCGCCACTGGAGATTCCTGGAAGCGCCTCCCGGGCACACCCCCTCCCTGTCGCACCCGCCCACCCAGGACCTGCAGGATTTGCAGGGGGGCTCAGAGGCCAAACTCCGCCACCCCCCCTCCGGGCCCCTAGGAACTTGAGCCTGGAGGGCCTGGGAGCTCCAGACCCTCCGTCCGGCAGTGCCCAGCGCTCCCCGGCCTGAGGTCCTGCCGGCACCCAGGAGGCCCCCGGCTCAACGGGCGGCAGGGAAAGGCAGGACGAAGCGTCGGATGGGCTGGGAGGGCAGCCCTAGGGCTCCCGGAAACCCACGGAGGCGGGAGTGGGCAGGGGGCGTGGGAATTCCGGATTCTCGGGTGCACCCTGGAGCCTTCTGTGCCTGGGGGCTGCCCCAACCCTCCAAAGCCGCCTTGGGCTTGCGGAAGCCCCTCACCCCGAGTGCTGCACGGATTTGTTCTGGGAGTGGAGAGGATTTCCTTGAACTCCCCAGTTAGGACCAGTGGGGGCTAAGCTCTTCTTGGACCCCCTGCAATCCTAGACGCCGTCGGTGGGGCAGGTGGGGCAGAGTCGGGGAGGGGGAGCCTCGTTCATGGCATTCCCCGAATTTCAGCTCTGGCCACGGAGTCAGCCTCTCCCAAGGCTAAGCTTTTTCAAGAGGGAGGTTCCCGCGAGCTCCCGGGCGGCCGCATGGTAATCGGTCTATCGATTAACAGCTCGGTGTGGGGGGCGCTTCAATGGGGGGCGGGGCGGCTGAGTTAGGGGCCCGGCCCTGGGGAAAGGTTGCGGGAGGGAGGCGGGGAAGTCGGTAATTCCAGGCTGGGGAGGGTCTCCGTGCCTCCCCAGGAGGGCGAGGACCCCTGCAGAGGTAGCCCTGGGGCCCCAGGTGCCAAGCGGGGCTGGGCCCCCTGGGCCCCTGGAAGAATTGGTTCCCACCAGCCGACCTGTTCCCATAGCCAGAAGTTGCCATGGTGACCCCCTCCCACCTTCAGCTACAGCTTTTCCAGTAAAACCACTGCAGAAATCCATACTTCCCGACAGGCACGCCCCCGGCCCCCCACCCCCCACTCTGCGCGGTCTGGGAGCTCCCGGGAGTTAACCCTCAACTTGCCGGGCGATGATGTTTGGGGGCTCCCGGGGGGAGAGAGCCCGCAACGGGGGGCCCCGGGGGGTGAGGAGAGGGTGAACGGAGGATAGGCCGGTCACCCTATCCCTCAGGGCCCTTGCAAGGGACGTGAACAACTCCAGGAAGCTGAAGGGGAGAAGGGAAGCTCGCTGGGGACTGAAGGCCCCGCCTTGGAGGAGCCTCCCTGGGGCACCAGGGCGGCTCCGCCTGAGACCCAAGGGCCCTCCCTGGGCTCCAGCTTTCCAACAGCGACTTCTGTGCACAGCCGTTGGTGTGGGGGTATCACATCCACCGGCCTGGCCTGCCACGGCTCTCCTCTCCTCCCAACACAGCGCTTTCCTAGAGGCCCAGGGGCCTCCGCTCGATATGGTGGGGGACGCTGCAGCCCCTCCAGGGAGGCTGATGCCTGCAGCCTGGCTTTTTGTCCGCAAGAGCTCAGGGTCGCTCCTTCCCCCCCACCCGCCGGAAGTATGGCTAAGGATGGGGGGGAAGAGGGAATCCACCCTGCTGCTCCCCGGGGACAAGGCCTTTGGCCTCTGCTGGGGGCAGGGTCCCTGGGGACCGCTGGGCTGTGCAGCCCTGGGGTCCGGCTCTGTGGCTCAGCCTCGCCTCCACTCCCAGAGCCATGAGCCGAGATACTCTAATTGTTCTCTCTGTAGCCCAGGATGAATAATTGAGAGGTCTTTGAAGAGAATTAATTAGCCCATTTATTGACTGTAAATGCTTTGCTGCAGATGATAAAGGGAAGGCTTACCGCCTGTGCGGGCTGCCTGCTGGCGAGGGCACACACACACCCCCCCCCCCCCCCCCCCCCCCCCGCCGCTGGCCACTTCGTGTGCATCCAGGGTCCCCTCAGTGTGACTGGGAGCTGCCCCCTTTTCCCTGAGAAAGGAGGCGGGCGGGGGGGGGGGGCGAGCCCCAACTTCCCGGCCTCCCTGGCCTCCTGCTGCAAGGTCCTGCTCGCTTTCTCTTCTAGGAGGCAAGATAGGGCTGCGTTCTCTTCTAGGAGGCAAGATAGGGCTGCGTTCCCTGCCAGGAGCACGGATGGGGTCTGTCCACTGTGGGGAGCGCTTGCCCCAGCACTCCGGACTCCTCTCCTGGGGCCAGGCTCCTGGCAGGGTCCCGGGACCTTAAAGGGGAGAGGCACCCCTGGCAGGGGATCAGTCCTGGGGTTGGCTCTGGGCTCCACGCATCTCTTTCCATGCTGCACCATGATCCTTATTGTACACCAGATGTCCATGCACTGGTGGGACCAGGGAGGGTGGGGCTCGGGCAGCATGGACAGGGTCAGCTTGCTAAGGGGGCGCGAGTTGTTCATAGTAACAGGAAACACTTGTACACCTTTCACCACACGCCAGGCCCTGGCACATCATCGGACTCAGTCCTCCCACACAGCCCATTAGTCCTGAGAAGGCAGAGCGTGGCCTTGGTCCGCAATGTACCCATCTGCTTCAGTGCAGAGCCCAGCACAGACAAGGGCTTAGGGCGGGAAGGAAGGGAAGAAGGGGGGAGAGGAAACTGAGGGGCAAAGCTGGGCTCATAGGAACCTTTTGGCCACTAGAGGACCCACACTCTGATGTGTCTCCCAGCCCCGGGAAATGGCATCTCTGGGCCCCAGGCCATGCCCAGGGGTCAGCCTCTACCTGTGCAGCCACTGGGCACCAGTGAACGCAAGGAAGCCAAGAGTGATCTGGCGTAGGAACCCCAGCCTTGCAGCTGTGGGCTTTGGGCTGGGGAGGGGAGACCTCGCTGGGGAGCCGGCTGGACCCATGCACATGGCACTTGGTCCTGGTGAGCTATGACAGGGCTGGGGCTGACCCACAGCAGTTGGGGGGGGCGGCGATGGAGAGCTGTGACAGCTCCCATGGGGGAGAGGAGGGAGGGGTGATGGAATGGAGTGACTCGGTCACTTGTGGACCTGGGGAGTGGGCCAGAGGAGTGGAGATGACCCCGGGGTCACCTCAAAGGAGGACCTGTGTTTGCAGGGGAGGTGGCTCGGGAAGCCCAGTGACCTGGCTCTGGCCCAGAGCAGCACCCCCCACCGCAGGGGAATGAGGACCACCCCCCCACCTCACCCCCCCTGCCAGAGCTCCCACCGTCCTTCCATACCTACCCTCTGCGCACTGTGCGTCCTGGGACGCTGTCCTGTGGGGGGCGCCACTGTCCTGTGGAGGCCACGTCAATGGACTCCCTCTTCCCAAGCCTTCAATTGGGCCTCACAGGCAGGGGCAGAAGCCTGGGGGTCGGAGGACGGTGCGGCTGGCTGGGTGTGCCGCCCTCCCCGTCCACTCAGCTCTCTTTGGAGGGCCGCCCTCAGCATTACGGCCAGTTAGTTTTTCTCGAGGATCTTCTAGGCGCCGTGGCCTCTGGGACATCCTGACAGCCCTATGAGGCAGGCCAGAGGCAAGCCGTCCCTACCCCATCAGCAAATCGACAAGTGCTGGCAGCGGGGCTTGAACCCATGTCTGCCGCACTCCGCTTCTCCCGCCCCTCCTCTCCCTCACCTCTGGGAACTGCCTGCTCTCCTCTCAGCATGGCTGCGGGGGAGGCCGCTGGCCGCCTCATAAAGGCTTCTGCAGCCGAAGAGAAGGTGACTAACGCTGAGCGCACAGGGCCTGGGAACAGGTGGCACATGACGCGGGAGCTGCCTTTTTTTTTTTTTAATTTATTTATTTGACAGAGAGAGAGAGAGCGAGCACAGGTCAGGGGCAGAGGGGGACGGAGAAGCAGGCTCCCCACGACGTGTGGTCCAAGTGCCTTTCAGCCTCTGCTCCCTGCATATCGCTGGTCAAAGCGAGGCCCGCGGTGCTGTGGTGGTCAGATGGTTTGTGTCTCCCCAAAACCCGATCCCGACGGCACATCGATCCTGGGCTTTCAGCCTTCCAAAGTGGGGAGCACACGCCTGTCGCTGGTAAGCCCCCAGCCTCTGGTCTGCGACCGCAGCCTGGACAGCCGGAGGGAGACACATGGCTGTGCCCGGAGCCAAGGACGTGGCTGGATAATTCTGTTAGAAGGGAGGGATGGGGCGAGACCGAGAACGCAAGCCCCTGTTTTTCATTATGAAAAGAGCTTCGAGAAACTCAGAAAGCAAAAGGAGGCAGAAGGGCACCACGAATGCCCACAGACCACCACCCAGATTCCACGCATACTGGTGTCCGGCCGCGTTCGTCTGACCAGTCAGCTTGTCCTGGTAAAGGTGTCTTGAGGCTTTTTAAAAATCGAGGTAAAATATGCACCACGTAAAGTTTGCCACTTCAGTCATTCGCAAGTTACAGGTCAGTGGCACGAAGGACACTCACCGTGCCTGGCAGCCATCACCGCCGTCCGTCCCCGGGACATCTCCATCGCCCGGAGTGGACCCTGTCCCCATAAACACCAACTCCCTGTGCCCTGCCCCAGCCGTCCCCTGGCCCCCCACTCACTGGGAATTTGACCAAGCCAGATAGTTCAAGTAAGAGAAATCAGGCAGGGGCGCCTGAGTGGCTCCATCGTGAAGTGTCTGCTCTGGGCTTGGATCATGATTTCAGGGTCCTGGGATCGAGCCCCATCTGCTTCTCGCTCTCCTGCCCCCGCCCCCGTGCTCTCCCTCTCTCTCAAATAAATAGATGAAAGTCTTTAAAAAAAAAATAGAGAGAGAGAGAGAACTCAGACAGCATTTGTCCTTTCGTGTCTGGCTTATTTCACTCAACATCTTGTCCCCCCGGGGCCATCGCGCTGCAGCAGGTGTCCGAGCTGCCTTCCTTCTTGAGGCTGAATACCGTTCCGGGGTGTGCACCGACCACGTCGAGTCTTTCCCGCCATCTGTCGATGAACAGTTGGGTTACTTCTCCCTCTTGGCTGCTGTGAATCACGCTGCTGTGAACATGGGTGTGCAAACATCTGTTCCAGGCCCGGCCTTCGGTTCTTCTGGGAGCATCCCCGGGAGCGGGACCGCTGGATCATGCGGTACGTCTAGGTTTTGCTTTTTGAGGACCTTCCAAGCTGTTGTCTACCGTGACCTCAGGAGCTCCCATTCCCACTCACCCACGCAGGATTCCGATTTCTCCACGTCCTCGCCGATACCTGCTACTTTCTGGGTCGTTGTTGTTTAATTTAATTTTTTAAAGAATAGCCATCAGGGGCACCTGGCTGGCTCAGTGGGTTAGAGCCTCTGCCTTTGGCTCAGGGTCCTGGGATCGAGCCCCGCATCAGGCTCTCTGCTCAGCAGGGGGCCCGCTCCCCCACCCCTCCACCTGCCTCTCTGCCTGCTTGTGATCTCTGTGTGTCAAATAAATAAATAAAATCTTTTTTTTTAAAGATTTTATTTATTTATTTGACACACAGAGATCACAAACAGGCAGAGAGGCAGGCAGAGAGAGAGGGAGAAGCAGGCTCCCCGCTGAGCAGAAAGCCCGATGCGGGGCTCGATCCCATGACCCTGAGATCATGACCTGAGCCGAAGGCAGAGGCTCAACCCACTGAGCCACCCAGGCGCCCCAATAAATAAAATCTTTAAAAAAAAAAAGAATAGCCATCATAATGAGTGTGAACTGTGTCTCACGGTGGTTTGGATTTGCCTTTCAATCTCCTTTTGACTTCAGCTGGTTTCAGATGGTTTCTGGTTCTTGTAGCTAGTACTAGTTAAGGGGAGTGGAGGGAGTGGCGGTGACGAGGGAGCCAATCACAGTGTTGTGGCTTGTGGAAAAGTTCGATTCTCTTTCACGGACCAGCTAGGGTGGGTGCTCCCAGCCAGGGGAAGCGCTCCTCCTTCCTGGGACCCAGGGGGGTGGCGGCTCTGTCCTCTCAAGGAGGAACACCTGGAGCGCTCAGCCCTCAGGGAGGAGGAAGGAGCCCAGCTCCTACGGCATCTCACCGCAGAGTGCCTGTGCTGCAGGAGGGGCTGGGAGCGTGCTGGGGCACAGAGGAGGAGAGAATGAGCTTCGGACATTTCCAACTGGAAGGCGCCTCGCCCCACCCCCATGTCCTGCAGTACAGACAGGACCCCATGCTGAGCTCAGGGCTGCAGGGAGGACCCAGGCCATGGCCTCCAGGATGCTGGTGGGGGGCAGCCTCCATGAGGATGGGAGTCAGGACCCCATTGCATTAAGCCTAGGCCCACCGTGCCTGCCCGTGGGCTCCCTCTTTCTTCTAGGGCCTGGGAGAACCCAGGCCCCAGCCCTCCTCTCCACATTGCTTCTCCGGTTGGGACAAATGCAGCTTCCCAGGAGTCCCATCCCCAGCCAGGCCTTCTTGACTGCAGAATCCTCCGCTCTGGACACCAGCTCCCTCGGGAAGCCTGCTGCGAGCCAGGTCCCTGCTCCCCACGCACTGTCCCCATTCAACCTCCCAACAACCCAGCGAGGTGGGCACGGCTCACGACGTTCCCTGTGGGGTGAGGACGCAAGGTGGGGTGGGCAGATGGTGTGCCCAAAGGCATATGGCTAGGGTTCAAGGGCACATTGACACCTGAAGTGGGACCTCTGGAGCCCAGGGGTCGCTGCCAGGGTAGGGTGGGCATTGCTGGGTCACTGCCAGGGAAGGCCTGCCCTCTCCCTTGGCCCAAGACTTGGAGAGCTGTTTGGGGGCCCGGGGTGGGCGGCAGCGGGGCTGCAAGATGCTGGGAGAAGGACAGGTGTGGAGACCCACTTCTCTCCCAGGATGTGTTTGGAGGCTGATGGCATCTTGGAAAGGGAAGTTGGTTGCCCAAGAAGGCTTCTGTGGGGCCCAAAATACAGGCTTCCTTCCTTCTGGGAAGGAGGAGGGTTGAGGAAGAAACCTCCCAGCCCTGTTCTCTGCTAAACTGATTTCTGTTAAAATTCTGCCTCCCAGCCTGACCCAAAAGGCCTTGGGCGCAGCTCTGAGCCTTTCCAGCCCGAGAGGCCGGGGCTCCGAGACTCCAGATCTGTATGCAGCCAGAGGCAGACCAGGCGGGATCTCAGGCCTGCTCAGTGCCCATGGCCCCAGGCCCCCTTCAACAGGGGACTTTGTTTCTTTCCCTGTGGCCCATAGGATTTGGGAAGAGGCCTGTAGAAGGGGGACAGAGCCAGAGGGGTGTGGATGTCCACCCCTGCCCACCCCCAGGGCCCCTCTGTGCCACAGGAGGCCCCCTGCTGCAGGAGCTGGGAGTGGGCCTGGGGCCGGGTGGGCAGGGCCCAGCTGGGCCTGTGGGAGGGTGGAGAGGCCCCTGGGGAAGGGGGTTACCAGCAGCCTTCTCTGCGGAGACCCCAAGAGGCCTCTCCTCCATTCCCGTAATGACAGAGGTAAACAGAATTCGGGGTGGGATGCCAGCTTCTGCCTCCAGGGCCCAGGCCCTCCCCTCGGCTGTCTCCCACCTGCTCCCCCCACACTCCCCTCCTGCCCCACCCCTCCCCTCCCCTCCCTGGAAGGTGCAGAGCTGGGGCTGGCACACCCAGACAGGCACAGCAGGGCCACTCTCAGTGATGACTTGGGCCAGTGGAGGTTTCTGCCCAGGTTGGTGGCCTCTGCTGAGGGGTTGGGGATGATGCCAAGGACAAGAGAAAATTAAATTTCCTTACAACTTGCAGCCCATTGACAAGACCTTGGGACCGGCCGAGTGGCTTTCATCTGGGAAGTCAGCTGCCTCCGTGTTAATACTTCATGAAGAGCAAAGGGCAGACTTATCCTAGTCCTAGCCAGACCTCCAGGACCCCGTAAGTCTACTTTAACATATGAAAATTCCTTTGGAAACTTTTTATCTCTACTGCCTGAGATACACAATGGCCATCACCCCCAGGCATATGACCCACCGATATACATCTGAAGTCTCATGACTCTGGTTTTGCTAGACGGTGGTAAATGGCCTTTTCCCAGCACCAGCTGGCCCCTCAAGGTCCTGCAAACCTTGCTTCCAAAATTCCTCAGAGACTCACGCTCTCCCTAACCGCCTCCCCAACTTGAGAGCACATCATGGGTCACTCCTCATGACCCCAGTGCAGCTCTTTCTGCCCACGGGTCCTGTCCCCGTGCTTTAATAAAACCACCTTTTTGTCCTGAAGACATCTCAAGAATTCGTTCATGGCCCTTGGTTTCGAACCCTCACATCTCTCCTACATCACTAGCACACAAGCACTAATGTCCCGGTCGCTGGGGCCGGGCGTCTCCCAGGTAGACGGACACGGATCTCCTTCAGCATTCCCTGGAACCCTGCTCTCCTCCACTCTGCAGCTGGCAGAAGGGGACAGGGCTGGGCTTGCCCCCTAAACTGACGCTTCCTCCCCAGACTCTGTTCCCCCCATCTCCTTCCCCGGATCAGTCCTCACCCCTGCCCAGCAGCTCAGGTGCCGGGAGTCTGGTGTGGAGGCCCTTGGGCAGGCTCCCAGGACCTGTGGGGCGGCCCCTCTTTTCCCAGAAAGAGGAAGGAAGGCCCAGCATCTAGGGAGCCAAGCCTCAATCCCCACCCTTTCTATGGCCAGAAGCTCTGCCCTGTGACCTGGCCTCCTGGATGCCAGCCATCTGGGGGGAGGCAGTAGAGATGGTTCCCAAAGAGCACCCCTCCTCCAGGGGAGGACATCTGCCCTCTGTGCTTCAGAGCGAGCCTTTAGGGGTCCGAGGGCCAATGTCTGCTGTGGCCACTCTCCGAGGCTCCCTGCGGCCAAGGGGAGGGGCCAGGCTCTCCCGCTTCCCCAGAGGCCCCATTGTGGTCCTTTGCTCTCTGGCTGGCACAGCAACCCTTGCCCAGCTCCAGGAGCAGGCTGCTCCAAGGACCCTCATCTTGGCCCTAGGACCACCCCCTCTCCCTGCCTGGGCTACAGAAAAGGCCTTCGGGGAGCAGGGAGTGGGGACTGGGCTGGAAGCTGGAGGGCTATGCAGGCCATGATGCAAATATGTGTAGATGAGCCCCACCACCCCAGCCAGTCACCCCCACTCCAGCTGAGACGCCTGCTAGTGGAGGCCCGTGGCCAAGACGCAGGCCGCCAAGGCGGGCGGTCTCTCGCCGGCAGGGCTGCTGCGGGGAGGGGTGCCGGTGGCTTTCAGAGCATTTCACCCTGATAGGAGGACAAGGAGCAGGCAAAGGTGTGAAGGGGCCAACGATGGTGGTCCCACACCCCAGAACAAACAGTGAGGCCACGCGCCAGGTCCAGAGGTCACTGTCGTAAAGCAGACTGGTTCCTTCATTGATTCAGCAACTGTGTGCCTGGGGTCCGTTGAGAGCGGGCGCTGTTCTGGGGGTTCATGTTCCAGTGGGGGGACGCACCCCTGCCAGGGAAGTGAGGCTGACAGTGAGTTCGAAGGACTAAGGAGAGCCGGGTTAGGGGGACCGAGGCGAGGGACAGGTGGATGGCGGAATTCCAGACCCGGTTAGGGCAGGCTCCTCTTGGAGGTGATGGGGCCACGCAGTGAGGAGTGAGCCACGGAAAACAAACGTGGGGGGACCACGGCCGTGGGGGGGGCGCTGCTCTGGGCACTGCCAGGGGGCCCGAGAGACTCCAGGCAGCAAGGTGGGAGGCAGGCGGGGAGGACCTAGTGGGAACCTTGTGGTCACCCAAGCCGTGGGCGGGGAGCCCATGGGGAGGAGCTGGAGGCCCCCTGGGTGGGCGATGCAGGGGCCCCGGGAAGAGTCCCGAGGTGCTGGGAAGTGGCCGCCTCTGGGTGCCTTTTGAAAATACTATTATATTTCCACCTTATTTGCATTAAGAAAAAAACAAAAAGCAGAAACAATGGTCCGTGTGTCCTGTACTGGTAGGGGCCCAGGGGCCTGTGGGCGCACCTGAGACGGGAGGTGGGAAGGGCTAGAGGCCCCAGGGGACACAGGGCATCTCCGAGGTGTTCCGCAGAGCCCAGCCGTCTCCTTCAGTGCCACTGTCCATGTGCTACTGGTGCACACCCAGAGCCAACACCCAAAACTAAGCCAAACCCCAGTGAGGGGCAGTAAGAGGGAAGAGGGCTATTTATGTAAACTGTTATTCCCTCATCCGGGGAGGGCCCGGTCGGGGGGAATGATGACTATTCCAGGGGACCCCGGGCTCACCTCTCTTAACATCCGCCTGTTGGAAGGGGAAGGAGCAAAACAGCCCCCTCGGAAGGTAGACTTTTTGCCGCAGCCGAAGTCATTTGCTAACGAGCCTCGTCAAACGAGGCTGATCCAACCCAAATGGTGGAATCTTTGTGTCTGTTTTTGTTTTTTGGGATTTATGTTTAAGTAATCTCTACCCCCAACAGGGGGCTCAAATTTACAACCCCCGAGATCAAGAGTCGCATGCTCCACTGATCCAGCCAGCCAGGAGCCCCTGGATGGTGCAACTATTTTGATCCCAAGCAAGCCCTTGCTCTAAGTCCTGGAGCTGACTTTCCCAGGGGGGCTCAGAGGCCAGCTCTCAGCCTTCTGCAAAGCTTTTAAGGACTAGAGATGCTTCCTCCTGAGTTAGCAGCTCTGCAGAGCTAAGAGAGGCACCAGCTGTGAACTCTCCAGGAGCTCCCCCTGCAGCGGAGGGGGAAGCACCGGGCTCTGCCCAGCACCCAGAACCCTGTTTAGTTTTGTGACGGACATCAGCTACTCAACTCCCCTTTTGTGAAACGGGTGATCGCCATACCCCCCACATGCCTCCACAGTCCTGAGGCCTCGCTGAAATGTACATGTAAATCCTTATCACCCCCCAAAAACCAAAAATCGAAAAAACAAAACAAAACAAGTCGCACTTTTCTCTTATTCTTTACCTTTGTACCTAAACAGTCAATGCCAAGGCTATGTTAACGCTCTGAGCGCTCCTCACCTGTCCTCAGTCCAAGCCTGGGGACTTGGTGGAACCCTACTGAGACCAAGAGCCATTTCTTGGCCCCCCACCCCCTCGCAAATGTTCCCCCAGAGTCCAGCAGTTGACTTGAAGAAGTCACTTATGGTGGAGGGGGGTGGGGGGTTCATCCTTGCTCTTGAGTCCCTCCCTGGGGAGGTTGCCAAATTCAGTAAAAGAAACAACCAAAAGAAGGCATCTCGTTAAATTCCAATTTCTTCAACGGCGAGTGTTGCTTTAGTATAAGTATATCCGTGCGACGGGTGGGGTATACTTAAACTAACGATTATTCCTTAGGGATCGGAAATTCACGTTTGCCTGCGCCCCTCGTGTTGTCTCTGACGACCCTAGCCCCCTCCGCCCCAGAGCTTCTCTTGGCCTCGAAGCTGTATTTTTTATCATCCCGTCTTTCCCGGAGCTGAAACGGCCGCTTCTTTTGGCATTTTTGTAGCTTTACAGTGGCAGTGGGCAACAAAACTCATGTCGGCCAGATGATTGAAAACTCAGCCACAAAGGGAATCGTTTGCCTTATTTGTGCGCGGTCAGAGGGCTAGGACGGATTCCCGGGACACCACCGCGGCTTGCGAATGTCACCTGAGTGTCCTCAGAGTTGTCCCGCTGGCGTGGGACGCCCACGAGTACCCCACCCCCTTTGCAGCCAGAGTGGAAGTGTCGTTTGTGGTTGGGACCCCGCAGTGGCATTCATTCCCAATAATCGCGTTGTGAAGGGTTCTTGGTACTTGACGGCTATGATTGCAGTAAAATTTATATTCTACAGAATGATGGCAATATTCAGCTACTCATGGGTTTATTATTTTTGTTTGTTTGTGTTTTAGAACCATGGAAATAAAATTTACTCCCAACAATAAGGCTGCAAGTTGATGTCCCTAAAACAGACCGTAAATAATAAATGTAATAACAGAATATCTGTAAAACACATAAAAAAACCCACATAAAACAGGCTTCTCGGAAAAAGTGGGCTCTCTGTGTCCCCCCTGCTGGGGCTGGGAGTGGGGTGTGGGGGGTGAGGAGCCCAGACCAGCCTTCAAGGTCAAGGTCGCTGAGTTGGCTTCAGGAGAACTCTGCCGGCTGGGGAGAAGTTGGTCCACATGTCAGAACCTCCTAACCTGGGAAGTGGGGACAGAAAGACGGGCTCAGAAGGGCTGGCCGTGAGTGCACATGGTGACCTCCCTCTGGATGGTCCCCGCAGTGGTTTCTTGGGGCCTTGGGGACGAACTACCACAAACTGGGGGAGGAGGAAGGCTTAAAGCAATGGAAGTCGATGCTGTCATGGTTTTGGAGACCAGAAGTCCAAAACCGTGGTGTGGGGAGGGCCGTACTCCCTCCAAAGTCTCCAGCAGAGAACGCTTCCTTCCGCTTCCCGTCCGGTGGCCCACGCGTTTCTTGGCTTGTGGCTTCGAGGATCCTCCAGCCCGTGCCTCTGTGGTCTCGGGTCTCTCTCTGTATCTCTGTGGTCCCTCGTAAGGGTCAGATCCTGATCCAGGATAATCTCATTCAAGATCCTTAACTTAATGGCATCGCCGAAGACCTTTTTCTCAAACAAGGTCACATTCTTGGGTTCTGGGTGGACGTACGTGGGGGAGGGTCCATTCCATCCACCACGCTGACACCATCACCATTGTCACCATTCATTCTGGTTCCGGTTGAGAGGAATGTTGGAAAAGTTGAGAGGAACCAGCCCCGCGGATGGAGGTGACCCCGGGGACCGTGTGTTCCATCCACACGAGGGAATGTCACCCAGGCCTACAGAGAATGGGACTCGTGGCACCCGCTGCGGTGGGAGGAAACTGGAGGACAAGAGGCCGGTCACGAAAGGGTCCCCTGACGTGCGCTGTCTGGAGTCCAAGTTCAGAGAGACAGGGCGCCTGGGGCTGGGACAGTGCTGAAGCCATTCCTGCCTCACGGGGCACCCACTCAGGGCGGCGATGGCTCAACCCTCCAATCTGCTCTCTTCCTACCCCAAGACCATGCGCCTATGGGTCAGCAGAGCTCGGCGGCCCGGGCTCTAGGCCTTGCCTAGGCCTTCCATTCCTCCTGGGCTGTCTTTCTTCTCTCCTTCTGCCTGGATGTTGCTGGCTACGGGACCCCACTCCCTCGCCATGCTCGTCCTTCCCTCTGCCCGCTCTGGGAGTGGTCTGTGCCCTGGTGTGGCTCTCAGCACCTGATGGTGGCTTGTTCCACTGCCCCCCAGCCTGGGTTCCCCTCAGGGTCCCGGACCTTGTCATTCTGCTCTGAGATTCGAGCCTTTGGCTTGACCTGCTGCTGGCAAGAGCTCGGTTCCTGATGCTCAGAGGAATGAATGGACAGAAGGCAGGTGTCCAGGCCTGGCCAGGAGCTGGGGCCTCTTAGGATTCTGCTATAGTGAGGTCTCCCTGAGTTAGAAGTCAGGCCCTCATTTACCCCAAAGATACAAGTGTAGGGATCCAAAGGGGCATGTGCACCCCAATATTTACAGCAGCAATGTCCACAATAGCCAAACTTACAGAAAGAGCCCAGATGTCCTTCGACAGATAAATGGCTAAAGACGACGTGGTTCATACACAGTGGAATACTACTCAGCCATCCCAAAAACAAGCCTTGCCATTTGCAACGACGTGGATGGATCTAGAAGTATTATGCTGAGGGAAAGAAGTTCAGAGACCGACAAATACCGTAAGATTTCACTCATAGGAGGAATTTAGGGAACAAAACAGAGGAGCTTAGGGGAAGGGAGGCAAAAGTAAAACAAGACGAAATCAGAGAGAGACACAAGCCATAAGAGACTCTTTTTTTTTTTTTTTTTAAGATTTTATCTATTTATTTGACAGAGCACAAGTCAGCGGAGCAGCAGAGGGAGAGGGAGAAGCAGGCTTCCCGCTGCTCAGGGAGCCCAATGTGGGACTGGATCCCAGGACCCTGGGATCATGACCTGAGCCGGAGGCAGATGCTTCACCAACCAAGCCACTGGGATGCCCCATTAGAGAAACAAACTGACAGTTGCTGGAAGGGAGGTGGGTGGGGGGATGGGGGGACTGGGTGTCGGCCCTAAGGAGGGCCCCGTGATGGAGGAGCACTGGATGTTACATACAACAGATGAGTCACTGACCTCCACCTCTGTAACTAATAACACACTCTATGTTCATCAATTGAATTTAAATAAAAAATAAAAGACAATACTGTTTTTTAAAAAAAAAGGGAATTCAGGCCCCGGCAGTAGCCGCTGTTTCTGGATCCGCTAGAGGGAGACCTTCACAGCCTAAGCCTGGACTCCCACTAGGCCAAGGCTGGGAGTGGGGTTGGCAGTGAGCAGCAGCGGCCCTACTGGGCCTTGGTGAGAATGAGCAGGGAGAGTGTGTGTGTGTGTGTGTGCGCGCGCGCACACGCATGTGCTCGCGCCCGTGCAGCCTGGGCCGGAGGGGCTGTGGGCAGCGAGGCCCCTCATGCACTGCCGGGTGGCCTGGCTTCCTTTGGGTCTGTTTTCTGGATGGTGAGCAACACTAAGAAGCTGGGGGTAGGGTGGGCAGTGCCACTGGGACAGGGAGGGCAGCAAATTAGAATCAGCAATCTGGCATTGCGGGAGGACACGTATTTGGGGCTTTTCTGTGCCTGCCCAGTGCTGTTCTTAGAATTCTGGGCGTATTTCTTTTTTAAAGGTTTATTTATTTATCCGAGGGGGGGAGAGAGAGAGAGAGAGAGAGATCACAGCAGGTGGGGGGGAGCGGGAGAAGCAGGCTCCCCGCTGAGCAGGGAGACCGATGTGGGACTCCATCCCAGGACCCTGAGATCATGACCTGAGCCGGAGGCAGACGCTTGATCGACTGAGCCACCCAGGTGCCCGCCCAGAGCTTTAAGTAAGGCTAGAGCTGGGATTTGAACCCATGGAGGGGGAGCCAGGATTTGGGCCCCACAGCACTAAGGAGGGGAGCCGTCTCAGGGCACAGCCAGGGAGGTCCAAGATAGCCCTTGGGGATCCCCTGTGCCTGGCTTTGGATTCCAGCTCTGCTGCCTGACAGCCGAGTGTCCTTGGGCAAGACCCCCAACTTCTCTGAGCCCTTCTTCCTCCTCTGTAAGCTGGCCTCGGGACAGTTCTCTCATGGGGCTATTTAGAGGTTTAACTGAGACACAGGATGTAAGGAGGGCAGGCTCCGGGGCTCTTGTTAGAGTCCTTGGTGTGTGGCCACAGGGCTTTTGTATGTGTCGTGTGTGGATCTAAGATGCCCATTATAATGCTCTTGCTCCCCTGGCCGTGGACTTGTCTTTGCTTTCTCCTCCCACTGCCGCAGGGCTGGCTTCAGAGGGTAAGACCCAGGAGGGGACCCACACTCCTAAGTTTCCTGTGCTGGGCTTAATGCTTGGCTGTCATCATTAGGAAATTCTCCATACCACAGGGTGCCTGGGTGGCTCAGTGGGTTAAGCCTCTGCCTTTGGCTTAGGTCATGATCCCAGGGTCCTGGGATCGAGCCCCGCGTCGGGCTCTCTGCTCAGCAGGGAGCCTGCTTCCCCGCCTCTCTCTCTGCCTGCCTCTCTGCCTACTTGTGATCTCTGTCAAATAAATACATAAAATCTAAAAAAAAAAAAAAAAAAAGGAAAGAAAGAAAGAAAATTCTCCATACTTTCTGAAGCCCGGGCCAGGCATTTTCACTCTGCATGAGCCCTGCTCTCCTTGTGGCTGGGTTAGCGCTCCTGGTTCTTTCCTCTATTCCTGCTTCTACCCTGGATTGTTTTCAGGGACCCCTGAGGCCTCCCGGCACCTCCAGTTCCCTTGGGTGGGTGGGATCTCAACCAGATGGAGCTCAGCCTACGCTTTGCACCGTCGGGCACAGAAGTCCTCCCGCTTCAAAAGAAGCCTCTGTCCCAGCCCCAAACATTCACCCACCTGCAGACCCACATCTCAGAGCACCCACAGCATCTGTGCCCCCAGGGAGCCCGAGGGGAGGCGCACAGGTAGGGGCTTTCAGCCGGCAGTGCTCATCCTCGGCCCCTGGCTCCTGGGCTGGGGACCTGCCCTCTGGCCCAGCCTGACCGTCCAGGGTGAATGACCTTTGGGGCAGGCCATGTTCTGGGAACAGGTAGTGCTCTGGCCAGCAGGGAAACCAGAGCTGGGGCCGGGCTGGAGGTCTCTCCAAGGTCCACCTGGGCCCGCAGGATTTCCCCAGATGCTGTGGACCCTCTCCAGTTACAGACCATCCAAGGGTCACCTGAGGTCACTGGGTAGGAAAGAGTGGGGACTGGTTTTTTCCACCTGGCCTCCCCCACCACTGAAGCCTGGTCCGGCTGTGTCCCTCACACTGGCTTGTCCTCTCTGATGTGAGAAGTCGCCCCACCCAGGGTCTGCCATAGTTCTCAAGGCGGACATCAAAGAGTTGTGGGGACTACAGTCATCCCTCCCTCCTCCTTTCCTTCCTTCCATTTATCCCCTCGACAATCAGTTATCAGACAACTATGATATGGATGTCCCAGAGCCGCAGAACATCCGGGCTCGCCCCTTTCTACCCCTCAGCGTGGACACCTGCTGCTTTCCTCCACCACCTTCACCTTCCCCATTGACCCAACTCTAGCTGCAGGGCTAGGCTGGGTCGTGACCCGCGTGGTCACAGTAATTTGGGACTCACATCGAACAGCTCAGGCCGGCGGGGGCCCACAGATGCCAATCCTGGGCTTCTGCTTCACTGGAAAGAGACTCACTCTTCTCCTGTTGGCCTTGGACCCTAAGACACACGACTCCCCAGGCACTTGCAAGCCTGCAGAGAGTCTGTCGAGGACCCAGTCAGAACCCAGAAGCAGGGCGTCCCTCCTTGGCTACTGCTCTGGAGGGGTGAGACGTGCCGGAGCCCCGAGCTGATGGACGCTCCAGGATGTTCAAGTGGCGTTGAGCTTGGTTCTTGTTTACTCTAGTCCATTCCACTGCCCCAGGGGGACAGTTCTCCACACTCCTGAGAAGAGCGCTCAGCCACGAGGCTCACTGCTGGATGAGGCAGGCTTCTTGATTTCTGGAACATTCTGCCTCGGGAGAGGACTAATAGGGGCCCCACATCTGCCATTTTACTTCTCTGAACTTTCTGCCCTGGGTCTCAGGTCCCGGCATGCGCCGAGTCCTGACTCTCGGAATGCTCTGCTGTCCCCATTCAGGGACACCAGCTCAGACCTGGCTGGGGGTCACCCCCTTTTGCATCTCTCCAGAGAACCCCTCTTCCAGAGGGCCTTCAGAGACACACCAGCTTGTCCTGCTTGACCCTCACCCGGCCCTCAGGGCCACCTCGCAGGGGTGAGGTGAACACAGGTAATGATGTTTCCAGGAGGGCGTCGGCCGTCCCCAGGGAGCCCCCGCAGATGGAAGCCTTCCGGGGGTCAATGAGTGACCATCAGCGGTGGCCCAGGAGGCAGGCAGGGGCATAAGGAGCAAAGAGGGGAGCAGGGTCCCCCTGGGGATGCTGGGAGAGGAGCCATCTGAGGGGAGACTGGATAAGCTCCCTGTGGTTCTCTGCTGGACACAGCGGGGACTGTGAGCCGCTGGACCCTTGGAGGCGTGTCAAGGTCCCCTGGGGCGCAAGTTCCTCGGGTTGCAAAATGTATGTGAATCTCGGCCTTGGGTCCTGCTGCTGTGGCTCCGGCAGACCACAGGAAGGGGTCCATTTGTTAAATGGGGAGAATATCCCAGAAGAAAGGCCACCCATGTGTCCTGGCCAGGCTCCCAGGGCAATGCCGCCAACACATAATCTTAGGTGTTAGCTGTCCTGGACCGTGATCCTCACCCCGGGGCTGAGCAAACAGCTGGACAAGCCCCAGAGAGCCCCGCGGCATGGACGCTTGCCCGGGCGCCGTACTTCGCGACCGTTTACAAAGAGCAGGCCGCTCCTTGCGTCTATGCTTGCCGTCACGGAGTTTGAAAGAGAGAGGAGAGCCCAGGTGAAGAGGCAGGAGAAGACGCAGGCTGGTCTCTGCCCCGGTTCCTGGCACCCAGCTCTAAAAACACTTGCAATTCCCTAAGAGCGCTGGGAGCGTCCTTTGTTCTTGGATTTCGTCTTTGACCCCTGGGTTCCTGACTGGGGGTACTAAATCCCTTGGAATTTCCTGGGTGATAGAAGGGACTTTTGTCCTAAGGAGGTGACTCTGGCTGGGCTCTGGGATGGGGACTGGCCACCAGAAAGACCGAGCCATGGGGGCTTGAATGCCACCCGGCTGGGAGAGGAGAGGGGCTGGAAATGGGTTAATGGTCGATGGTGACTATGGGGGAAGCTTCCATAAAATCCCAAAAGCACAGTGTTTGGAGAGCCTCTGGGTGGGTGAACACATCAGGTATCAGGAGGGCGAGGCACCCCAGCTGCACGGGGACAGACCCTCACCCCGTATCATTGTAGCCTCTGGCATATCCTTCACTTTATAATAAACCAGACACGTAGATGTTTCCCTGGGTTCTAGGAGCTGCTCTCGCAAATGCTCGAACCCGAGGAGAGGGGTCGTGGGAACCCCCAGCAGGGAGCCCCGTCAGACAGAAGCTGGGGGCTACCCGGGGACACCCTACTTGCATCCGCCGTGCGAGGCAGTCTCGGGGGACGGAGCTCTTGACTGGTGGGATCTGTCTCCAGGGAGGGGGGTCAGGACAGAGTTAAATTGTGGGATAGACAGCTGCTGTCGGGGAGAATTGCTCTGTGTGGGGGAAGCCCTGGGGGGTGTGTGGCTGACTCTGCGGGGAGTGGGGAGCGGCTGGGCCAGAGCCCACGAAGAGACCCCCATGAGAGGAAGGCACAGACGGGGGTGCACATGGTGCGGTGGCCCTTGGCCTGGGCGAGCTGAGGACGCACCAAGGAGGGGGTGTCCGAGGAGGGATACAGTGGGGTCTGTCTGCGGGGGAGGTGGGGGAGATGGGATTGAGGCAGGCTGGGCTGAGGAGGGGCCTGGGGTGCTCCTTTCCCCCTGGTGGGGGCTTAGCAGGTGGTGGATTGGGGTTTGGGTTTTGTTGCATGTGTGAAGGAAGAGAGCAGGGGAGGTGTGAGGAGAGTGGAAAGGTGGCTGCTGGCCTGAGGTGGTCACGGGGGCATGAGCTGACACAGGAAGGGAGCAGGATTTAGGGGGACGAGGGGGGAGAGGGTTCCTCTACAGACCCCCAGATCTATGGCAGGAAAGCCCAGCCAGCAAGCTCGGGACTTCGTGCAGCCCCACTGAGCTGCTCAGGTGCCCAGGGATCCGGGAGGAGCCGGGTCCAACCAGGAAGCCCAGCAGAGCTGGCCGTCCCCTCGGTCCAGGAGCAGGTGGTGCCCTATGGCCCCCCCGTCCCCGCACCTTGCTGTGGCTGGTGGGGCTGGTGGGTCAGCCTGTGCCGCTGGTTTTCAGTCCAGGAGTGGGGACCCTAGGCCATCCTGGGGGCCACCCCACATCTCTTCACAAGAGCCGAGTGTCCTGGGGATAGGCCACTAGTCCCCATGGGGCCGACAGCGCCATGCCTGGCCCAGGTCCCAGCTCCTGGAGGCTGTCAGTCAGTGGCCGTGCATGGCCCCCACTGCCCCCCTAGTTTCCGGAAGTCAGGCCTCTTCCAGGCTCCGGCTGCCGACAGCAAGCCCTGGCTCTGGGAACACCCCAGCCAGTCCCTGTCCCCTCATCCCCTCTGTGACAAACAGCCTCAAAACTGGCCAGAGCTTCCACGGGGGTGTGTGTGTGCGCGCCCAGATCCGAGCCCAGGCACCCCCGGTTTCTGTTTTGGAGGGACTCCAGACTGACACACGCCTGCTTGGCTACCGATGGACAGTGCCAGAATTTCTATGAAGTTCCTGCAAGGTGACCTGTGCAGCAGCCAGGGAGAGCGGGGGCTCTGGGACCTGTCTCTGGGCTGCTTACCTGACATATTCTCTGGGTCACTTGGATGGAGTATTCTTTGGGGAGGCCTGGTGCCCATCTGGGAGTGGTGCTGAGGCCCCCTGAGCCCGAGCCATCCCTGGCCGAGCTACTGAGGCCACTGCTAGGCATGTATTTGCCTACTGTGGGCAAGAAGCCCACTGCTAGGCATGTATTTGACGAAGGACCCAGATTCCGGTTACGCACAGACCCCAACACCAGCAGGACGAAGACAGGGCGTCAAAGGAAGATGGGCCAAGGACCCGAGGGGTTCCAAAACAGAAAAACGGCTCACAGACTAAATGCTCAATGTAATACTATCTCCCACCCACAGAATGGCTACAACGCCAGGGGCAGCGGATCCCCAGCGCGGGAGAAGAATGGGTGCGTCCGAGCTGGGCAAGCTCCACCAGGTGAGCGTGACGGGCACAGGCAGGTCTCAGCCGCCGCTGTGTGAAGAAGCCAGGCCGAGAAGAGTTCACGCCGTATGAGTCCCTTCATATAAAATGTGCAAAAACATGGGACACCTGGGTGGCTCAGTTGGTTGAGCGGCTGCCTTCGGCTCAGGTCATGATCCCAGCGTCCTGGGATCGAGTCCCACATCGGGCTCCTTGCTCGGCAGGGATCCTGCTTCTCCCTCTGCCTCCGCCTGCCTCTCTGTCTGCCTGTCGCTCGTTCTCTCTCCCTCTCTCTGACAAATGAATAAATTTTTTAAAAATTTTATAAAAAAAATGTGCAAAAACAGGAAAAATGAGGACCGTGTTAGAGGTCAAGGGCACAGTTATGAATAACTTTGGAAGAGCTGCTTGAGGACTCATGGAGGCTGGAAATGTTCTGTATACTGTCCTGGACCCAGCCATGCACCAGGGTTTCTGCATTTTTCTCTCTCTGTATTTCAATTTAAAAGTTTTTTATAGGGGCGCCTGGATGAATTTTTTAAGCGGCTGCCTTCGGCTCAGGTCATGATTCCGGGGTCCTGGGATCGAGCCCCACATCGGGCTCCCTGCTCAGTTGGGAGCCTGCTTCTCCTTCTCCCTCTGCCGGCCTCTCCGCACTGCTTGTGCTCACTCTCTCGCTCGCTCTCTCTCTGTCAGGGAGAGGGAGAGAGAGAGTCCCAAGCAGAGTTCCCACTGAACACAGCATGAAGGGGACTCAATCCCTTGACCCCAGGATTATGACCCAAGTGGAAACCTAGAGTCAGACACTTAACCGACGGAGCCATCCAGGCACCCCTCAATTTAAAATATTTGTAACCCACCCTCTCCACCCTCTCCCCCCGCCCAAGCTACGAGCCCCTGGGGGGCAGACAGCAGACTTCCCCAATCTCCCACCACCATCATCCCAGTGTTGGTAGAACAGTCCACGCTGTCTTCTTGGCCAGGAAATGAGGTCTGACCTGACCTGAGTGCTTTCATTCCTGGGTCAGGGGCTCACTGCACCCTTACCTAGTCCCTGAGGCCTCAGGCCGCCTGTGGAGTGAGACCCAGACGGCCCTCTCCTACCCTGTTGCTGACTCAGCTCCTTATCACAGGTCCTGCCCCCGCCCTTCCTGGGAGAGGCCCAGCAGGTGGGCGCTTCCCTGTGGAGGGAGGACTCCAGCCTTTCCCCTCCGGCCGCTCCCAGCAGTCCTGCTCCCCTCAGTTCTCTGGACTCCCACTTTCTCAGAGCCCTGCACCCACTTTGCTCATCCCTGTGCCCAGGAGGTCATGCGATTAAGGGTTCCCCACCCGTGTCATTTCATGATTCACAGCCTGGTGCCTGGAAAACACTCTAGAGGGTCTGAAGCAGCCCCAGGTCCTGTCCCGTTTGTAACTCCTTCCGGGACCCCTAGGCCACTTCCATCTTCCCCCTGGACCTCAGTCTCCTCCTCTGGCAAGGGATGTGTCTTGACACTATTTCAGGTCCTCTAGTTCGACGAAGGGTGGCGTGTCTTTGGGCCAATACCCCGTCGCAAGCAGGGTTCAAGCGGGGAGCATGGAGGACTGCGTGGGCAGCCTTACATTCAAGCTGGACATGGGGTCCTAGCCCCTGCGGGGCATCGAATGGCCAAGCAGGCCTCTCTGGAGTGGCCGCCCCTTTTCGAGGGGAATCGGTGCTAGAGGGGGAGGTGGCCCAGCTTGGAGGCGACGCTGCTGGGCCATGGTGGGACTGGAGCCAGTGGGCTTCCAGGAAGGGAAGCTAAAGATACCCCCTTCCCGGCACGGCTGGAACCCTGAGAGGACAGGGATCCAGTTCCAGTCCCGTTGTCGCCGGGGGCAAGGGGTGGTGACCAGGAGGGCCCTACAGCAGCTGTGTTGGGCTGGGTGCTGCCAGGGGCCGGGGCCCAGGAGCAGGCATCTATTGGCTGAGTGTCTGAGCCGGTGGGCGAGGTCAGGCCAGGGCCAGCGTGTTACTGGAAGCCCGGTGGCTCTGTCTGTCTCTCTGCCAAGCTGCCCACTGCATTCTTTGGCCTCCTATTTGCAGGCGAGCTCTGCAAGGTCCCAGCCCCAGCCTGCCTTGAGCTTGGGTGTTATCGTGCCTGTGTTTGGGATCACTTGAGCTGTTGTCCGGGACAGCAGCGGAGATGGGCGGCAGGGGTGGGGTGGGCAGGACGCTCGGAGGGTAGCCGTGCTCTTTGGGAGCAAGGGTCGCCTTTCCCTGTGCAGTTGTGGGAGCTCAGGCGACTCGGGTGAGGGGACCTGTGTGTGTGTGTGTGTGTGTGCGATGTGAGTGCTGCGCTGAGACCGGGGGTCACAGACCTGAGTTTCCTCGGGGATTCCAGGATATGTAGGTGGGTGTGCCGGGCATGGGGGTGCAGAGAGAGCTGTTCCGTCCTCCCAGATGGCAGCCCACCTATTGGATTTTGGATCTGCAGTCACTGGGTCCGGGGAGTGACATGGACAAGTGGTAGGGATAAGCCCCGTCATGGGGCCGTGGGGACGACAGGTAGGTGGGACCCAGTGGGGCAGTGAACTTGGAGAGGGGCAGAAGCAGCCCTTCCTGGGCTTCACAGCGAGCGCTCGGGTTTTCTCACTCCTGCATCTCCTCCCCAGGGGCCCTTCCTGAATCCTCTCCTGGGGGTGGAGCACAGTCTACCTGATCTCCCTGACCCTGATCTTGTTCTTCCTGCCTGGAATTCCAGGTCCACGAGCTTTCTTGCCCACTGGAATGTGGCCTCAGCATTCCCACTAGACCCTCCCCTTGAAGTGCAAGGAACTTTTCTGGGACCCAGAGCCCAGGGCATTTGGCAGAGGAGACCTGAGCACCCAGGGGGCTCTGGGGTGCCTGCCATCCATCTCCTCCCCACATGGGAGCTTCCCCACTTGTAGCCAGGTTGGGCTGGCCCCAGAGGAGACAGCAGTATGGTTCTAGGAAGCCTGTGCCGCCTGGGATGGGAGTCCGAACTCCCCAGGTATATGTGGGGAAGGCTGGTGGCCAGCAATCCGGCCAGTGGCGAGAGAGCTGGAGTCTCAGATGGCTTGGGGCAGGATGTTCAGCCCTTTTCCAGGCTCAGCCCCTCAGCCACCAACCCCGCACCCCCTGCCAGGCACTGACCTCCCCAGAGTTCCCCCTCCTTCCCTGCTCAGCTCTGGGAGGGAGGTCCTGGGTGCTGGGGCCTTGATAGGACCCCCGATGTATCAGGGAGGCTTCTCCCCCCCGCCCCGCTTTCTACCCCACTTGCTATGGGACCTCCGAGACTCAGTTTCCTTATCCGGATAATGCAGGTGGACGGTACCCCACGCGAGAGTCATGCAAGGTTTCTGTGGGGGAACGCCGCACGAGCCTGGCCAACAGCAGCAGCCCGTCCTGTGTTAACGCCATCTTGCTCCTGTCCCAGGCCCCCATCTCTCAATGGAGGGAGCGGGTGGAACTCACCTGCACCAAGACAGAAGCTCAGAGAAGCTGGGGCCCTGCAGCAGGGACAAGTGGCATATGGGGTACACTTCCTTTCCCTGGCCCCTTTCTGCAGGGCCCCACCTCTGGGGTCCAGGGCCCAATTTGGAGAAGCAAGACTGGGACCCATGATTTTCTTCTCCCAGATCATTCCCTGAGGAGGGAGCTGGGGGAGGTGTGAGGCTTCACACCTGAGAGCCCTGGGGTATGCTCAGAGAATTCCCTAGCTTTCCAAGTGTCCCACTCTTCCTTCCATAGCCATCTCCAAGCCCCCAGCAGCCTCTGTCCCCTCTACCATCCTTGTATGGTGGCCCATCTCCAAGATGGCCCCAGGGAACCTGTCTCCTGGTGTCCAGCCCCTCCCACAATGAACTAAGCTGGTCTGTGCAGCTTCTTCTGGCTTGGACTTTCGGCCCTGGGGAAAGCTAGTCCCCATTCCAGGAGGATACTCCCACTGCCCCATGGGAAGGCTCATGGGGAGAAAACGGAGGCCTCCAGCCAGCAGCCATGTGGACAGACCACCGTGGAAGGGGGTCCTCCAGCCCCATCCGGCCTTCAGAGCATGGCTGCCCCATGACAGGCCTCAAGCCAGACGGCCCAGCCGAGCCACTCCCAAGTTCCGATGCTCAGAAACTGAGTGGCACCGAGGGAGGGCTGCTCTGAACCAAGGGAAGGGTGCTTTGTAACCCCCCAGAGTAACCAGCGTACCCCAACCCAGTGAGAAGGGAGTCGTGGCCTTTTGTCCCTTCTGGTGCCTCCTCTCTCTCACCCCTCAGACCTCAGCAGGATGCCATGCTTGTTTTCTACTCTGTGAACACACTACCGTGCACTTGGCGGCTCACACGACACACAGACCTAAGAGCAGATGGTTGCATTAGGTCAGAGGTCCGTGGGCTGTTTGGCGGGGTCCTCGGCTTAAGATCTCCCAGGGCTGCCGTCCAGGGGGTGGCTGGACTGGGTCCTCGCCTGAAGCCTCCCCAAGAGGAAGATCTGCTTCCAAGCTCTTTCCAGTTACGGGCAGAACTCCTTTCCTTGCAGCCGCATGACTAAGGGCCTGGGGGTTTTGCTGGCCAGAGGCCAGAGGCCACCTTCAAGTTCTAGAAGCCACAGCTCCTGACCCCACAGGCTGCCTCAACAGAGCTGGCCCCTCCCTTCAGCAAGGGGACGTTCTTGTGTCAGTCTGCTAAGAGGGAGTCTTAGCTATGACCATGGAGGGACATCCTGTCCCCTCTGCCAGCTTCTGTTCTTAGACCCCCGTCCCAGCTTCCGCCCGCACTCCCAAAGAGGGAATTATAGAGGGTGTGACACACTGGGACCATCTCAGGATGCTGTGTCCACAGGGAGAGTCTCTCCCGCCGTGACTTGGGTGTTCTGATCTCACTCCAGCTAAGGCTGGAGTCTTGGGGTTTTTTCCTGTAAACTGGAGCGGTCTTGTTTGATTCATGCATAGCCCTGAGATTACCAGGGCTCTGACCCACCTGCTACGGAGTGGTTACTTTGTAGCTTACTGTGGATCTAACTGGGTCCTTTGGTTCTTTATCCTACTTAGTATCACAGCAACCACATGGGCCGGCAGGACTGTCTTCTCCGGCACAGAGCACATGTGGTAAATGGCCAGCACGCTCAGCTAGTAATGCTGGTCAGGACTGTCCAAGGCCAATGCCGACTGGCCAAGGCCTTTGGAAGGGGACTGGCTCACATGAAAAACACACAGGAGGAGGACGAGGCCTAGGGCCCAGATGGAACCAGATTCACCAGCACCGTCCCCTGGAATCGGTCTCTGTCCCTCCCTGCCTCCTGCTTCCCCCCTGCTGGCTTCCTCCGCTGGGCAGGCTGTCCCTCATGGTGGCACAGATGGCTACAGCGGGTCGGCCTCAGCCTACGAGGGCCTTGTCCCCATGCCGTAGCGGGGACCCTGTCCTGACTGGACCATCCTGGGAGCAGAGGTGAGATTCCAGGTGTGGCGGGGATGCCGTCGGAGGGTGCTGACTCCCAGGCCCCCTGCCCCGCAGCTGCCACAGGGAGCAGACACCCCAAGGGCACCAAGGGCGCCTTTGAGGACAAGTGCGACACGGGGGAGGAGGGGCCGCTCCGTCTCTGTGCTGAGGACAGTAGAAAGGGCATCTTAGGGACACAAAGCCAATGGGTGGCTTTGTCACAATTTTTCTACCACCACAGGTTACCGCTTTGGGTGCATTTTGGGTGTGTTCAGTGTTTTAATCTCCAAGCAGCGCCAGGAGGAAAGGAAATACCACCATCCCCTGGAACTTGGTGAAGGTTGAGGCTCTGAGGGCTCCAATGGGCGGCTCCCAGGCCCGCAAGCCCGGATCTGTGCACTGCTGCCCCGTTCCCTCAGAGGAGAGGCGTAGGCCCAGGGAGGGGTCAACGCCAGCTTACACGTGCGCGCGCACACACACACACACACACACACACTCCTGAGCACCTCCGGACCCCTCTCAGCTCCCCTTAGTTTGACTGGCATTGTGTTTCTCAATAGGTAATAGTCATAGGTTTCAAAATTGAGACGGGACAAGTGTTGACTGAGAAATGTTACCCTCTGTGTTGGCTCAGGGCCCCCAAAGATGTCCATACCCCATCCCCCAGACCTGCGATGATGTCACCTTCTTTGGACAAAAGGGACTTTGCCAATGTGATGAAGTTAAGGACCTCGAGATGGGACAGTATCCTGGGTCATCCAGGTGGGCCCTGAATGTAATCACAATGGTGCTTGTAAGAGGGATGCATGAGGCTGGCAGAGACGCGAGAAGATGCTGCCCAGTGGCCCCGCAGATGGAGGAAGGGGGTCTCGGTGAGCTCAGCTGCCATCATAAATACCACGGACGTGGGCCTTTGACAACATTTATCTCTCACCGTTCTGGAGGCAGGAAGTCCAAGGTCAGGTCCAATCAATGAGGCTTCGGGTGAGAGCCCTCTGCCTGCCTAGCAGACGGCCACCTTCTCACTGTGTCTCCCCTGGGGGACAGGGAGCAACCTCTCAGGTCATTCTTCTTCTAAAGACTCTAATCCCCTCCTAGGGCCCCACCACCATGACCTCATCTAACCCTAACCACTTCCCAAAGGCCCACCTCCAGACACCTTGGCGTTGGGGGTTAGGGCTTCAACTTAGGCATGGGGTGGGTAGATACAAACAGTCAGTCCATAAGAAAGGGGCTACAAGCCAAGGACCACAGGCAGCCTCCAGAAGCAGGAGAAAAGGCGAGGAAACAGATTTTCCCCTAGAACCCTTAGGAGGAACACAGTTCCATGGACTCATTTGAGACTTCTGGTCTCCCGAGCGATACGATAATAAGTTTCTATGGTTCAAGGCCACTAACTGGTTACAGCAGACGTGGGAAAGGAACACATCCCATCCCCAGCTATCTACTGCCCTATCACAGAAGCAAGCAAGGCTGAAATTTGTTTTCAAATGTACCCTTCCACATATATTCCGTGTATACCCAAGCAGGTGCCCACACACTTTCTTTCTTCCTTCCCCCCACAAACCAGAGCACATCATACATGCTATGGTGGGGAGGGTCTGTCCTCCCGGTCACAGATTTGCATATGGCCCCCTCCTCTGGCGAACACACGCCATCAGATCAGGAAGTGTGCCCAGCCTGGGATGCGAGATGCCGAGACATAACCCCTGCTCTCGAGGGGAGGTTGAGGCAGTGACCAACAGGCCACCAGGGCTGGGAGAGGATGTGGGAGCAAACACCTCCTACCTGCTGCTCAAAACTGGCTTCTGCTGGGGCCTGGAGGCTACAGGATGCTGGCAGGGGTGTGATGGGTTCCAAGGGCAATGCTGGGGAGCAACACAAGCGATAGGGTTATATAAACCAAATGGATACAAGTAAGACTCCGGATGAGATGGGCGGATTATATGAAAGCCAAGATGCAGGCTGTGCTATTGTCCTACGGGTCTGAAAAATGTTACCGTGCGGGGAAGCTGAGCAAAGTGTATATGAGATCTTTCCGTATTATTTCTTATAACTACATGTGACTCTAAAATCAATACAAATTTCAACTAAAAGAATTGATTTCTGGTGCCAGAGTCCAGCTTGGGGGCTTCTCCCCTGTGCTCATGGCTGTCCAGGCTGGTAACAGGGGCTCCCCTCCACCAGCCCTGAGCCCCTTCACCGTATCTCCGGGTTTAGGGGGAGACCCACCCTGCTGGGGCACTCAGCAAAGCTGGGCAAGAGCCTGAAGGAATGGAGGAGTGGACGCACTCCAGGTGGGGCCGGAGGGCCATGAAGACTCGGGCAGGAAGGTCATCCTCCTTGGACCTTGAAGCAGGACGGTCCCCCAGAAAGCTAAGACCCCGGGCCTTGCCTGAGATCTGGGTCCTCTTCAAA
Source organism: Mellivora capensis (assembly GCA_004024625.1). Classification (NCBI taxonomy): domain Eukaryota; kingdom Metazoa; phylum Chordata; class Mammalia; order Carnivora; family Mustelidae; genus Mellivora; species Mellivora capensis. Next base: position 88,977 of record PISX010003504.1, on the reverse strand, counting down.
GGAACAGTGCCCAGCCACAAGACACCACCAAGGGACTCAAATCCCCTAGCTGCCCTTCCCAGACACCCTGCTGTGAATTCCAGGTCCACAAGCAATACTCACCATCCCATCGCAAACGCCCACAGACCCCCCCCAGCCACACGCCTCTGATTCTGCCTGGGTGGCCCCCTGGAGTCACCCCTCCATGCTGCCATCCCAGGGGAAGCAGGACCCTGGGCCAGTGAGTCGGAAGAGGCAGATGGGGGGAGAGGGGTGGGGGAGGCTTGGACCCAGGTTTCTTTCCAGAGCTGGGCTTCTTTTCCACATCCGGGGTGAACATAGGGCCCCTGACCCCTGGCGGGCGGGGGGCGGGGGTGGGGTGGGAAGGAAACACTGTTCAGGGCTTGCAACGCTTTTATGGCTCCTGTTCTGACTCTGGTGCTAGGCCCCCCATTAGAACCTCTCTCTGGGGCTTCCCTGGCAAAGACAGAAACTGGGGACTGACACAGGCCACCTAGTGAGACCAGGAGGCCCCACTGGTCTCTTCTTGCTTTAGGCCTCCAGGCAGGGAGTGGGGCCCCAGCCCTCTCTATCTGTTGCCCCATCAGACTTCCCCCACATTGGGGGAGCTATGCCTGCACCTTCCCAAAGGCTCAGTCTCCCTGTCTCCCACCCGGTCTTTGTCCTCTCCTTCTGTCCCTCTCTCCCCACCAGTCTCCCCAAACCAGGAGGGGCTGGCAGGTGAGCTGAGAGGCCCAGAAGCCTGCACAGGGATGCACACGGTGGGGGGGGGAGGGGGATGAAGTGGGGTGGCAACCCTGGGCTTGGGGAAGTCCCTGCGGCTTCTTTTAGGAGTTCTTCGGAACCCCCTTTTTAAGAAGCAGAGGCCCGGCAGGCAGAGAAGGTACTAGTTTAGTGGGGAGCTGCTGGCTGATCCAACCTCGGGTCAGTGGGCCCGGCGGCAAGCCGGGGCGTCCTCCGAGCGGCAGTTAAAACGCTGGGGGTGTGCAGGATGGGTCCAGGTCCTTGCTCCCCGCAGCCCTGGGGTGGGGGTGGGGTAACCGTCGCTCTCATTTGGCAAGCCGGTCAAGTGACCCGTCTCCCCAGGGAGAAAGGGAGTCGCCCCGACAGGAGCCCAGGACCCGTGCGCGGCGGGGCGGGCGCTGCGCTAGGAGGAGGGGAGTCCGAGGGGAGCCGGGGCGCATTGATTGTTGGTGTGGACGCAGCCGCGGCGGCGGCCCGGCAACAGCTCTCTGCGCCCGGCCGGGCTGTCGGGAACTCGGGCCGGCTGGGCTCCCGCTTCCTGGAAACGCGCTCCTGGCGGCACAGCTGGGGACGCAGCGGGCCGCCTGGCCAGGGGCCGCGCCCACCCGCCCCTGGGCGCGGCGAGGGGCGCTCAGGGCCTCCGAGAGGGGGACACGCTGGGAAGCCGTGGCCACCAGCTGCGGCCACGCGGAGCGGCCCCGTTCCCAGGGCCCTGGGGCCACCCAGGGGAAGGTGGCGCCGCGGGGGTGGGGCGTGAGGGGGGACGGGTGGTGGCCCGGGACAGGAGGCCGGCAGCAGCCAAGTCCCTCCGGTCCTGCCTAGGGGTGGGGGTGCAGGGGACCGGTAGGGGCAAGGGGGTCTGCGTCCTGACCCGGGAGAAAGCCGCTCCTCGCGCGCCGCCCCCGCCCAGGGACACCGGGCTTGGCGCACCTTTGCCTTCAGACACAGAAGGGTTTACTGGGCACCTGCTCTGCGAGAGTCCCTGCGTGCAGCCAGCTGGGCTGGGGGGCAGTGTTCTCCCATGTTCCCGAGCGCATCGGTCCATTTATCTACAAACCGCAGGCACTTTATTACTCGACGTGTGTGTTATGTACCCACAAAAGTTGAAATTTTAAAAGGGTGAGATAAACAATAGAAATATGTTTCTTCCATATGCCCATGGCCTGTCTTGCCCAAGTCCCACCCTGGAGACCTGGGTTTAGTGGGGGTACTGGACGTGCTCAAAGGTCTGGGTTCATGCAGCATCTGCTACTTAGTGACATTGGGCCTCTCTGAGCCTCAGGCTCCTCTTCTGTGAAACGGAGGGGCTAGCGTCTCCCCGCTGCCTGGTAGAGTGCCTGGTTGGCAGGTTGCTTCCCGACCAGGCTGTGCTACCAGGTGGACAGGTCTGAGCGGCCCTGATGGCAAAGCGATTAATAGTCCCCCAACAGCCCCCCAACACCCCCGGGGGGGGGCAGACAGAGTGACATCATGCACACTCAGAGAGATTGCATTTATCATTGTGTCTGGCTTAGGATGCAGTCCTGGGGAAGGGAACTGCTAGTAAGTGTGTGTCACCGAACTGAAGGGCCATGGGAGGGAGGGGTTCCAGGAGGGTGGGTGGGAGAGGAGAGGGAGGGAACCCAAGTCATCAGTGGGTCCGTCAAATGTGACCTGAGCACTGGCTGCAGGCCAGGCTGTTGTAGGCAGCGGACAGTCAAGGAGCTCGCTCAGCGGCTGGGGATCCCTCGCAGGCCAGGCGGCCCCCAGCACTGCTTCCCCGAGGAGCGGGGAGCCACCCTCAGACCAGGGTGGGAGGGTCTCCCAGGAGCTGGAGAGCCGCCCAGGCCCACAGCTGAGGTGTGGTCCCCTTGGGCGGAGAGTGACTCAGGCCTGGCCTGGCCTCCCCACCGCCTGGGTTTGGTTTGTTTAAGAACAAATTAGTCACGGAGCAGGCAGCTTTCCCGAAAATAAAATGAGAATCCCCAGGAAACAGGGAAAATAGAAGGCAGGAGGGTGAGTCAGCACGTGCTGCCCCCAGGGCTCCACTTTCCAAAAGGCTAGGTCCTCCTCCTCCCCCCTTCCCCCTCCTGTCCCTCCCTCCTCCCCCCTTTCCCCTCCTGCCCCTCCCTCCTCCTCCCCCCCTCCTGGGCCTCCCTCCGGAGCACCAAGCGAGAGCACAGACTTCTCACCCCCTCATCTCAGCCAGTTCTCCACCACTAGACAGCCCCCGTTTGGTTCTACTTCTCTTGCTTTTCCTCTTTGTCTCTCCCGGACCGCGTGCCTGGCAGGGCTCAGTCCCCACACACGCTCATGGACCTCCCACTCCTTTCCTCCAGGCCCACCCCTCCCTCCGTCCATCTGTCCATCACCTGCGTTCATTCACATCCACAGAGCACCTGCCGGTGCTGCGGGCGGGCGGGAGGAAGTCCGGCAGAGAGGCTCACCTCTCCCCAAGAAGGCTTCCTAGTGGGGAAAGGAGACTCCTACGTGGGAGATGTTGCCCAACCACCACAACTGGGCCCTGGGCCCGTCCCCACCTCCCCTTGCTCCTCTGGTCACTCCTTCCTTGAGGATAGGCAGAGCTGGAAGGAAGGACAATGCTTGTGACTTCTGAGCTCTCTGTCCCGGCCTCCCTCTGGGTCAGAGCACAGGGCGTGGGGGCTGACCAGGCAGGACAGGAGAGCTGTGGGGTGAGCGTCCCTCACCCCACAGCCCTCCCTGTCCCAGAATAGAGATGAAGGGACATGGAGCCACCTGTGTTTTGCATTTGAGGGACGAGCTCTGATGTCCATCTGTCCTGTGCCTCCCCCTCCTGAGCATCTGTACCTGAACTTTGGACAAGACTCTGGCCACCTCCTTCCCACCCCAGGCACCTGAGGTCAGCAGGGACAGCTGTAGGCCGCAGAAAGGAGTCAGCGTGGGGAGCCAGGCACCATAAAACCTGGTGTCTCAGGACAGGGCCAGCCTGCCGTGGTCTGGGGTCCACCTGGCCAGAGCTGGGGAGACCCCTGCATCAGGACAAGTCCTCAAGGGACCAAGGACACCTCTCACTGTGGCCCCCTATGTGGCCAGAACCCTTTGATTCAGTGTCCCCCCCCCCCCGCCCATCTCCCAGCTGGACTGATGCTCTTCCTACTCTGCAGGACCCCCAGTGTGACTCTCTCCCCAGACCCCTCTAACTCAGCCTGACCCCTCAGGAGCAGGGGGAGACGGTCCCAGGCCTGGGTCACGGACTGGGCTCAGGGCCTCCTGTCTCTCAGGTCACTGTCCAATCTCTGCCTGCTGTTCTTGATGAATAATTTAGCTGTTCGAATTACAGTAAAGAGCTCTTCTGCTTCCCTTCCCAAATCGTTAAGAGCTGATACAAGACGCCTTCGTTCATTCTAAGGAAAGTCCCTTTCCCAGCGAGGCTGAGCCTCATGGGTGGGGATCCCCCCTTCCCGCCAATCATTCTCCAATTTCAGACAGGAACAGGGCATTGGTTTGGTTTGGTTTTAATCTTGACCGTAAATAATACCCAAGCATCAGATGGGAGCAGGCAGGTACCACCGTGTGGCAGGTGTGGACAGGTGTGGAGGGGGTTGGGTGGCTACTCTGGAAAGAGCCTTGGGGAACTAGCGAGTCCCAAGTCCAGAGGATGGGTCCCTGTGGGTGTTGGAGAGGCAGGCAGAGCCTGGGAGGAAGGTGCATGGGGCACAAAGCCAACTGAATAGTGTGAGAGTGCACACGTGGGTGTGTACATACACACATGATTGTGCACAGATGTGCACATGCTTATGCATATACACGTGCATGTGTGTGTGTGCACATGCGTGTGCGTGTTTCCATGTGCCAGAGCACATGGTGGCTGGAGTGTGTGGCCGGGACCGGACAGTGGTTTGCAGCCCCGAGGCTGCTGTTGGAGCTACCCAGGAGCCCCAGGTCCTCAAACGTTTTCGGAGCTGGGTGAGGGAGCCCAGTCGGGCTTGCAGGCAGGCAGGGAAGGTGCTTTAGGAAGTTGGGGCGGTGGTGGGGGGGGTTGGGAAAGGGCAAGGGTGGGGACCTTGGCTGGAAGATCCAATGACGAGTGAGGCAACATCCAGAGGCCTGAACATCCTGGTTCCAGAGCCAAGGATGGCGGGAGGTGGGGCTCAGGGGTGATAGAGCCCGAGGCTGTGGGCCCGGAGGAGCCCGGCTGCAGAGACCAGGCCTGAAGCCCCCGCTGCTGGAGGCCTGCTGGTGCCTGGCAGGGACTGTGGTGCCAAGCATGGGGGAGGGAAGGGGGCCTGAGGTCGTGGGTGCACACCCCCCCCACCCACCCCCTCCCCACCGGGGCCCTGCAGCTGTGTGGTGAAGGACGAAGGGGGAGGACGGGAGCCTGTGAAGTCAGGCCTGGACCTCCTCCTCCAGCCCCCCCCCCACCGTTGCAGGGACAGATGGCATGTCCCCCTGAGGCACCCCTGTCCACGCTCACCTCCCCGCAGCCTACACCTGATTCCCTTGGGACCTGGACAAGCTTCGGCCAAGGGTCTCTGTGCCTGCCTGTCTGTCCTGGGACACCCAGCACAGGACTGCCCTGCTCACAAGAGATGCTGGGGAGGGCAGGTGGAGACCCTTCCTCTCTTCCTCTTCTCCCCACAACGCTGTCACTATACCCTTGAACTTTGGGGGGTCCAGAGAGGCCCAGGTCACTCTAACTGGTCCCACGCATGCCAGACTGTGACCATTGGGGGCTGGTCCGAGGAAGGGAGCAGCACAGAGACAAATGTGCAAAGGTGGCTTCTTGTGGGGGGGGGGGTAGGACCACCCCATCCAGGGCCTGTGCAATGGCAAAGGTCCCTCAGAGATCCATCTCTCCTCAGTGCACCAGCCAAGGCCCTGGCCCCAGCGCTATCCAGTGGAGAACTGTCCCAGCCTGCTGTGGGGTGGGCCCCTGTAGCTTTCCTGCTGGGGGTCAGCCCACAAGCACACTGGGACCACAGTGGGCACCGCCTTCCTCCAACAAGATGGAACGGTTTGCCCCATGAATTGTCCAGGGGTCCCCCCGAAGGGTGGTCCCAGCCCCGAGGCAGCCTTGAGGAGGCTCTCCTGCCTTCCTCTGACTCCGACTCCTCCCCCCACTCCCTGCCAGAAGGCCTCGGGGCCCAGCTATGACTCCAGCACCCCTGGCCAGATGCGTGCCAGCCCCAGGCCCCCTGGTGTGGCCTCAGTCTGCTACATTAGCATTCCTCAGGCTTTGGCTGAGCAGGAGCTGGAGAGAGGAGGGAGCACCCCACAGGCCTTTCCTGGGCTCCTCTGGAATCAGGACAGCAGCCCCTGGTAACCTCCCCAGCTTGGTTCCTTGGGGAAAACGAGGCATCATTGAGCCCCACAGAAGGGAAGTTTCCTTGGAAAAGATTGGAAATGTTCTGATTCCCAAGCTCTCTTGGGGCCCCAGGAGGCTCATGCAAGGTGCCATCAGGCTGGTGGTAGCTTAGGAGGACCCGCTCACCCTCGACTTCTGTCCTCTCCTGGGTGGGACCCACAGGGTTGTTGGGCTGTGGTGAATGGGTCACCTCTGCGGCTTCCCTCCCTCACCCCGGTGCCCCCCCACCCCGTTAGCTCTCATCTCTCCGCTCCAGCCACAGTGGGCTTCTCCCCCTACCTAGAAAGTTCCATTCTCTCTCTTGACTTGATCTTTGAACATGCTTCTCCTAGGCCAGGAGTCAGCAACATTTTTTGTTTTTCTGTTTTTTGTTTTTTGTTTTTCCCCTGCAAAGGGCCACAAAATAAGCCTTTCCGGCCTCTGCAGCACGAAAGCAGCCCCAGACAACTCACAATTTGCAAACAAATGCCTTTGGTTATGTCCTAATAAAACGTTATGGGTATTAGAACTTGAACTTCATGTCATTCGTATGTGCCAGGAACTAGTATTCTCTCAATTTTTGTTCTACGACCATCTGAAAATGTAAAAACCATTCTTTGTTCACAGGCTGAACCAGAATAGGCACCGGCTGGATTTGGCCTCGGGGCTGTGGTTTCCGTTCCACGGGCCCGGGCTGCAGGCCGCCCGCTCTACAATGTCCCCTTGGGTCACTTCTACTAGCAGGGCCACTGACTCACCCCTCCCCCGACCAGGTGAGAGCTTCCCATTGGACACGCCCACGATTCTCCTAATACCCAGCCTGGCACAGAGCCCGACCAACACACACTAAGAGTTCAGTAAGTGTCAATTAAACGTGGTTCCCCCATATTGTCTCCTTGCATGCTTACGACCTGTGAGTGAAGCATAGCTATTATGTCCATTTTATAGATGAGGTTTCGAGGCCCAGAAAAGTTAAGTAACTTGCCCAGAGTCACCCAGCTGGCTGGGGCAGAGGCGGGAGTCGAGCCTGTACACCGTTCCCTGGGCAGGTGGGGGACAAGGGCCCAGTTGCAAGCCTCTGGGGATGTGGCTAGGCTGCTCCGGGGTTCAAGGAGCACCCCTACCCCCGACCTTCATCCTTGGCATCGTGGGCGCTGATAAAGCTCTCATCATCCTCTGTTCTCCCACAGTTTCCTGCTTTTCCCTGGGTTGGGGGGGTGACATTCTTTGTGCCTCAATTCTGGGCTCGAATTCTGCCTTCTCAGGACTAGACCCAGTGATGCTGGATCTCCCGATTCTGTGGTCACGGCCCCTTCCCAGCTGTCCATCTGAGCTGCCACTTCACTCAACACGGGCCAGTGACAGCTGTGCTCCCAGACTCCTGGCTGTGGACACCCCGTCCCCCGCCGCCCCCGGCCTAGGTCTGCCCTTGGCCTCCAACCCAGTCCTTCTGGCCAAGTGCTGATCTCCCCGTATGTCAGAGGAGGACAATTACCCTGACACTTTGGCACTTCCAGTGTCAGGCTGGGAATTGGGGTGCACTGCGGGGCGGGCCAGCCTGGATAAATGCATGGTCTGGCTGTGGTCTGCCTTCCCCTCGTGGGGCATCCCAGGGCCTTTCCGAGGTCGTGGGTGGGAAGGTGCCAGCTCCCTGCTTCTGTCCTGCAGTTGTGATCCCAGAGCCAGCATGCCCGCTGCAGCTTGCCTCTCCCTTCTAGTTCTTTCCCACAGAACATCCTGGCTTCAGGAATTCTCATCGTCCAGGTCAGAGTTCATCGGAAGTTCCCCCATCCACCCCCTCTCCCATCCCCAGGAGGGAAGCAAGGAAGAGAGGGTCATGCAGCTGAGCTGGACGAGAAGAAAGCTAGGCTTCACTGGCCGGCGATGGCTTGGGGCAGGTCCAAGCAGGTGGTCACTGTGTCCATCCTGCGCTGGACATTGTGGTGGCCACGGGGGCGGTGCCAACACAACCCACCACCAGAGCCGAGAGGTTCAGGGAAGCCATGTCCAGCCCCAGGACACCAGCTGTCCCTGCCCGGGACCATGTGCAGACAAAGGTGCTGGCAAACCGGCAGAGAAATTCCAAGGAAGCAGATGTGGTCTGTTAGAAGAGGCCCCAAATCTCTCCCCTCTCCCCGCTCCTTCCGTAGAACCACTGCCTAAAATGACCCAGGGTCTCCAGCCAGAGAATGTGAGGATGTGGCTATGCTGGGCCCCAGGGGAGCTCACTCCATGAAAAAGCAGCCCTCTGGTCTCAGTCATGCCAAGGCCACCTGCCACCAAGAAGGTGGGGACATGGTTCCTGGGCTGGGGGGAGGGCAAGATTGAACACCTGGGAAACAGGGAGGGAAGGAGGGAGGGGAAGATAGGGTTGGGGGAAGGAAGAAAATAAAGAGAAGGGAAGGGAAGGGAAGGGAAGGGAAGGGAAGAAAAGGGAGAGAAGGGAGGAGGTGGGGCCATGAATCACCTCCCCACTTTGCAGGGATCCTCGGGAGGCCCTTAGGCTGAGAGGTCCCTAGGTGTGTCCGTGCTTACTGATTTGCTCTGCGGTGATATTTGTGGCCCTCCCCCGGGAGCCTCCTATGGGCTCTGGCCCCTGGTCCAGCGGGATGGGCAGCCTCTGTGCCCCAGGCCTGGTTGCCTGGGTGACATCCTTTGTTAGGCACCAGCATCTGAAAATGTCAAACCGTTTTCAGCGGGCCAGATCTGGTTCCCTCCCTTCTTTCCCCTTCTCCTTTTTCAATTCCAGTTGCCTCTGCCCAAGCTGCAAACTTCCTCTGTCTCCATGGGGATGAAGGAAGGCTGTCTCTCTTTTCCCCAAACATCTGTCTCCATAAACAGTTGTGCGCACAGCACCTCTTCCTTCTGGGCCTGGGCTGCGGGGAGGAAGTGCTTTGTTTATCTGGAGGGGGTCGGCTTCCTCGCTCCTCTGGGCTGGCTGCAGACTGGACTCTGGGAGCCCTGGGCTGGTGGGCAAGCAGCCAGTGCTCGCTGCTCCCTGGGGCCAGTGCCTGGTGGGAAGGGTGGCTGCTCTGAATGGTCGTCTGGTAGACCTGGGCTTGGCTTTGCTGGCTGGGTTGCTGTAGACAGGTGACTTACCCTCTCTGAGCCCGTTTCTTCTTGAAGATGAGGTCCTCTTTACAAGGTGTGGGGCACATTCAGGGGAGTTCCCTCTAGAAGGCTCTCATATTTCCTGCTCCAAGAGACCCTTCCACTGAATCACTACCATCACCAGCCCCATTCAGGAGAAGCTGAGACCCGGAGAGGCGAATTGGCCCGACCTCTAAGGGAACTCAGCAGCAGGGACACCCCAGGACACAAACCTAGACACCCTCCACCCCAACAGGACCTCTGCCCAAACCTCACAGCCTCTGCTTGCAGACTGAAAGGCTTGGGTCGAGTGACCTCCTCCCCAGCTTGAAACTTTGATTTATTTCAGGGAAGAGGGTGGGACGAGCTAAGAAGTTAGTGGGGTTTTGCCAGGAACCAGGGACTGGAATGCATGATGTATGGGCGAGGAGTCAGGGACAGGGACTCCGGTGACTCAGCCCCGCTTTCCCTGGCTGGTAGAAACGAAAACTGGACCACAGGCCAGAAGGCAGGACTGGCCCCGGCCCAGGCCCAGCCCCTGGCTCGGCCACCTTGGAGAGCGTGTCCTGGGCCCACGTGGCCTATGTGCCAGCGTCACTCCCTCAGGGTCGCCAACCTAAATCCCAGTTCCAGGTCTGACTTTTTCCTGTGTCCACACCGCTAGTGTGGGGCCCAGAACGAGATCAATGACCCTGTTTCTCGGGAACCAAGGGAGAGACCCCAGAAGCAACCACGTCAGCAGCCAAAAGTGACAGGTTGGGCTTCAGAGCAGGGAGAATTGGGTTTGAGTCCAACTGAACTACTTACTGTTGACCTCGGGTGAGTTACGCTCCCTGAGACTCGGTTATCTCGTTTGTAGAATGCGGAGCAGGACGATACCCACTGGAGGGATGCTGACAAGGGGCTCAGGGTTTAGCCTGGGGAGTGGCTCTGAAGGACCTTACTTAGAAAACCCAAACTGAAAGACGAAATAATCAACAGTTTCAAGGCGACCGCAGGACACTAGACCCCAAGCAGAGGACTCCTGTGTGACCACCTGTCCCTGAGGACGTGGGGTATCTTTCAGGAAATTGACTACAACCCACCTGAGCCCCGGTGCCAGGAGGAAGGAAGAAGTCGCGCACGGGTTCCCATCCCCGCTTTGGTCAAAGGTTCATTCCCCAGCAAATGACCGTCCCTGATTGCAAGGACGCTGAGTGGTCCTTCAGCACCCCAGGCCCGGTGGGAAGAACTTGGGGGTGCTGGCCCCTGGCCAGGTTTGGCCACCCCTCCCCGCGCAGGCTGGCCTTCCACGCAAGGCCGGTCCTTCATACAGGCCAGATGCATCTGAGATGGGATATCATTGGACATGAAGGCCTTTCCTTTTTTTTTTTTTTTTAAGATTTCATTTATGTATTTGACAGAGAGAGACGCAGTGAGAGAGGGAACACAAGCAGGGGAACTAGGACCAGGAAAGCAGGCTTCCCACCAAGCAGAGAGCCCGGTGCAGGGCTCGATCCCAGGACGCTGGGATCATGACCTGAGCCGAAGCAGAGGCTTAACAACTGAGCCCCCCCAGGTGCCCCCATGAAGGTCTTTCCTTAAGGTTGCTGAGTGAGCTGTGATTCTCCAAGAAAACCCCTTTTTTTTTCGGGGAGCGACGTACAACCTGGAAGCGTTTCAGGATGAAAGAGACCTCATGTCTGCAACTTACCCTCAAATGGCCCAGGAAGGAAATAGCAGAAAGAGAAACAGTAACACGAACGAACTGACAACAAGTTGCCTTTGGGGGTGTCCCGGCGAAGAGTATCGGGAAATGGTTTGTAACTTTTGCAACTCTTCTGTCAGCCTGAAATTATTTCAAAATAAAAAGTGGGGGTTTCTTGTTTTGCTTTGTTTTGAAGGGTATGGGGGGGGTGGGTACCAGCAAAGAGCCAGTCCTGCTGGCAGCAGGTTAGTGCCGCTGGGAGGACTCCCGCTCCTGCGGACGCACCTTGGCCATGGGAGAGAATAGCCCCCCGTGGCCCCGCAGCGCCAGCACCCCCCGCTCCTGCCACCGTGGGTCTCCAGCTTTCCTGCCTTGTGGCCAGTCTTTCCCTTTGGGGGGCCGGTGACTCAGCCGAGGGCTCTATGTGGCAGGAAGTGGGCACAGTGACTCACAGGGTGGCTTTGCACCCTCCCTCCTGGAGGCTGGGATAGCAGCTGAGGTCCCCGGCCAGAGATGCGCCCCCAAGGAGGGGGATCTGCACCCCACAGTCATAATTCCAGGGAGGGCCACACTAGAGGACGTGGGCTTGGAGCACTGGGCTGGGGTGGGCCCTTCCTCGCCCTCTGGAGGCTGGCTGGATGTGCCCTCTGCGAGCTCTGCCCACAGCCTGTGGCATGTTCCCACCGCTTGCGGGCACATGAATGACGCTAGACACTCCTTAAGAATTCCCCACCGCTGCCAAGGCCCCTGACCCGGCTGGCTGTCCCTAGCTGCTCGCATGTGCAGGGCCTTGTTAGCACTCAGCTGCCCGGGAGCCCCGTTCCCTGGGGCCCAGGCCACTTCCAGCCTATTTAGCTCAAGCTACACTGCATCCGCCTCTTGCCCTATCAGTCCTGGGAAACTATCTACTCCCTCACTGGGAGGTTCAGACCCAGCACCTAGTTACTGAATGAACGTTGAGCCGTCCCTCCAGGTCTCTCTGACCTCTCCAGCTTTTCTTCTGGCTTAGGACCTCTCCAGCTTTTCTTCTCGCTTAGGGCTGAGGTTCCTCACTTCAAAGTTAAGGCCTGCTCTGGGGAAGGGACCCCGTGCTTATGTATCCATGATCTCATTTACCCTCATAGCAGAGAAGGAAACGGAGGCTCAGAGAGGTTAAGAAACTTGCCTGAGGTTGCACAGCACCACATCTGGATTTGAACTCGGGTCTTCCTGACTCTAAAGTCCACCCTGCCCTCTCCCACCTTGTGACGGGCTGTGCTGCTCCTTCATTGGTCATGGATCCATGCATGGTCTCCCCAGCTGGAGGGTGAATCTGGGAGGGTTGGTCGGGGTTATAGCTCCACGTTTTCTGAAGGCTCCTAGCACCTGCAGCTCCAGGCACTCAGACATGACTCACAGGTGGACCAAGTGTTGGATGGATGGGATGACTCTCTGCGGCAAACCCTGCCTCCTTCCACCCACCTCCAGTGGGTCTCCGCCCACCCCACCCCTCCCTTCCCAGGCTTCCTGCTGCGGGCTCCCACCAGGGCTATCAAGCCTCTCACTTCCCATCTGCCCCCCCCCTTTCCCTCTCTTTGCTTCTCTTTGTTCCTCTCTCTCTCTTGAGTTTGCTTTCTGTTCACTCTTCCCCTCCTTCCCTTGACCCCCTCCTCCTGTGTGTTATCACCACGCTGCTGTCATCCCTCCAATGGCCAGTCTGCCAGGGCTGTTCAACGGATTCCATGTGAGTGAATTCCGATTTTTTTTAACCTTTATAAACACTGGTATATATATACCTATCGTGACCACTTCTGGTTCCTTCCCTGAAACCAGTCCAGATACTCCAGTCTGCCTCTTCTAAGTGCCTCCCAACAGTGTTTTATCTGTACGTCCCCGGTAAAAGTGTTTCCCGTTGCAATAATTACACATCATCTCCTTCTTGTAGCTCCTAAGGCCTTTAGCAAACGGTCTACCCCAATTTAAGAGTTCACCCCCTGTGCCTAACACGGTAGCTCGCCCTTAGGGACATTCCATAAACACCTGTTGACAAAGGGCATGAACAAATGAATTTGTTTAATGGTTCAGAGGCGATTACTATCCCATTCCCTGCTTTCCAGTTTCTCGAGTCTGGGGGATGCTCCCCAGGGACCTGGTTTGCTCATCTTCCCACCCCTCTCCCAATCTCGGGGGTGAGAGAAGAGGCACCGCACCCCAGCCCAGGGGGGCAAGCTATGTCCTCTCCTGGGATGACAGCCGTGGGCGGGCCCTTGAGTTGATTCAGTGTCCAGCCCTTTCTTACTGATTCTTGCCCCACGGGATTTCAGTTCCCCCTCAACCTTGCCCTGTCCTGCTTTCTTTCTGAGTGTGACGGAGAAGCAAGGAAATCTGAGAGTGGTCTTCGTGGCTGGGAGAGGTTTCTGGAGAAGGGGCAAGGATGTGGTAACCTGGAGTTGTGCTCTTGTAGGAAGGGCTTGGACAGAACCGACAGACGTTGAGGGTGGCCCCATATACAGTAGATGTTTAACAAAAGCAGTCTGTTCTCTTTCCTCTTTGACACAATCCAGTCTTCTCACCTAGGTGCTGGGTCTGTCCTTTTGCACTCACTTCTGGTCAAGAGCCCTCCCCCCTTCTCTCCTTCTTCTCTGCTCCTTTTGAAATATGACCTCTGCTCCTCCCTACAAGGCCCCCAGTGCTGTCTTCCCTGTGCCCACCCACTAACATTGCTCGTGGAGACCTTCTGTGCCTGGATTGTCCAAACTCTGATTTTTTTCCCCCTGGTTTCTCATTTTCCCTTGGCCCATTTTCACTCTTAGAACTGATAGCTTTTGTCGGCCAGAATTCCCTGAACTTTCTGAAAAAATATCCCCTAAATAGGGTACCCACCTGACAATTCCCCATATCTCTTTCCTTTGCTATCATGAGCCCACAGGGAATCACCCTGTGTGGACCTTGAGCCCACGGTGACATTCCTTTCCTAGAGTTCAAACACCAGCCTCCTCACTGCACTGAAGACCACCACACACCCCCTCAAAGGTGGTCCCTGATCCCAGCCCAAAACCAATTCATCGTGCCGCGTCTGCCTCTTTAAGGGGTCGAGAGAGGCCACGGAATCCCAACTCACAAAAATCGATGCAGCTTTGACCCTGCGACATAAACCAGCGAGAGAAAGGGGAGTGAGACTCAGTCTCCCCGTTCGACTCTCAGGAGGAAGCCTTTAAGGTTTAGAGTGGGAGTGTTTGTGACAGAAAGTCAAGTCAAGTAAAGAGGAAGGGGGTAAGGCTCGGGATGGATTTTTTTTTTTAAGGATTTTAAAACTCTTGTTGCCTTCCTGTTTCTTCATCAGGGGTAAGTAATTTCCAGTCATCCCATCCATAAAACAAATATGTATTAAGGAAGAAAAACACGCCAAGAGCCCGCTGTGTGCAGAGCTGGCCGTACAATGGGTCCTTCTTGGGAGACCGAGCTCTGTGTCTTGAGAAAGCATGAAACAGAGGGGACACCAAGGTCAGAGGGCAAACGTCCAGCCCCCGTAGTGGGCGTCAGCTTGGGTTCCACTTGAGGGGCTCAGGGTTGGGTCATTGAGTGGAAATCTCTGGAAAAACCCTAATAACTGTTGCAACATTCTAGGAAAATGGCCCATGTATTGAATAAGGGTGAATCAGCCAGGGGAAGGTTGGGGGCAGTCTCCGCCCTCCCACAGCGACGTGTCCCCACCCTTTGGTTCCCCAGTGATGCTCCAGCTACCCTCTGGGGGCCGGGGTGTGGGGACAGGGTGGCCCTCCTATCCGGAATTTCAACGAGACGCATGCAAATGGCCAGTGGGCCACTTCAGGGGAAGTTATGAAGTGAGAGGGATCCCGCAAAGCAGAAGTGAGAACGTGAGATTTCCCAGTCCCCTCCTGCGCGCCCCTCCCCCACGTGCGTGGGCCCTGGTCCTTCCCTCTGAGAAAGGAGGCCGGTGGTTTTTCCCCAATTACCCAAGTCTGAGAAAATGTCCATGTTTAAAGGAAATTAACTTGTCAGTCTCATTTCAGCCCCAGAATTGAGGAATAGACTTGGGGCACCTGGTGGGGCTCAGAGACAGGAGACAGGAGGAAAGGAACAGCCATAGGCCCCACCCCCACCCCCCAGAGCAGCACAAGTCAGGTGGAAAACCCAAGCCGGAGCCCTCCGCAGGTTGTTACCCCCTCTCTTAACAGCTCCTTCAGTGAGTGGTGGGGCCAGGACTTGACCTAGTCGGCCAGGTTCCTGGGTCTTCTGGCCCCAGCACCCCGGCCCCCCTGGACTTCAAGCACCAGGAAACCAAAACCCCACTTCTGTGAGCTCTGGCCTCCACACAGAGCTGGGTTCCAATGGAGCAATTCCTCATTCCCAGCGACTCCCATTTTTAATTAACCACCAACTGATTACCCTTCCATTTGCACGTGAGTATGAAGGCTCTGGCCTCGGGTCTGGAAGTAGACTACCTGTTAACAAGTGCATCCGATTGAGCTCTGGGTGGCTGATGGCGGGCCTGGGCTCCCCCTCAACTGTTCCAGCTTGCCCTGAAAGACAGACGCGAAGGGCTCGGGGGAGAAAGTGGTTCCTCCCTTTTCCTCGGCCCCTGTTTGAAGCACACTTTCTTCTCTCTCTCTCTCTCTCTCACTCTCTCCCTCTCTCTTTCACCAGATTGCCGTCCCTGGTTTGGTGACTTTTTACCTGACCTTTTACCCATATCCTCCAGGGTTAACCATGGCTAACCCAAAGTGTAAACAAAAGGAGATGGCATCAGTTAAAGAACCAGTAGTATGTACCCCTGGGGATAAAAATACATTATATGTTTATAAAAAATTAAAAAAATTAAAAAAATAAAAAGAACCAGTAGTAAGTTCTAGATGGTATTTGGCCTTGGGTATGGGAACGTTTCATTCTTTACTCATGTATAACTTACTTTGTATTTGTGTTTATTGAGGATAAGTATACATTGAGTACTTGTTTTGCAACTCACAGGTATTGTGCCAGAGAGAAAAAGAAAGGGGGGTGGGGGTCTGGGTCCAAAGCTGTAGCATCTGGAGGACCCCAGCTGCAGAGGCAGGAGGGGAGGGGGACATTGCGTGGCCAGCGGGACCTGTGCGTGTCAAGCAAGCCCATTCTCTCTCCCTACACCTCAGCCTTGTCCTCAGAACACTGGGTGGGAGATCGAGGACTCTCCTTCTCCTTCTCCTCTCCCTCCTGCTGCAGCCAGTGGTGGGAGGAGGGAGACCACCTGGGGCTGGTTAGAAATGCAGCACCTCAGTCCCCACCAGAGGCCTGAAGAACCAGAGTCTGCATTTTAACAAGATCCAAGGGGGTTATGCTGACATTCAAGTTTAAGCAGCTCGGGGCTGAATGACAGGGAGAGAGGGGTTTGGGTTAGATAATGCAGTGGCTTGCATTCTGATGACGTTGCCTGTCCTCTGTCTCCTTATGACCATGACGTGGGACAGACCACAGAGATTCTTATCGTGGCCCACAGATGGAGGAATGTGGCCCCAAGGAGTCCGGCAATTGGTCCTAAGGTCAGAGTAAGCCCAAGGGGACCCAGGCCACATATTCGGATGCCTGAGGTTTCCTCCAAGGTCCCCCCATGGAAGTGGTCACTCCCTCTGGTGGGTGAAGGGGCCCAGGGGGCAGCAAGAACCTACTATGATCATCAAAAAGGTTTGCAGAACAGAATGTTTTACATTCTTTTTAAGACCCCCGGGGACTGGAGTTTGGTGTCCTAAATGCGACAGTTCGACAACTTTCATTTAGTGACCATTTGGGGGGATCCATCCTGTACAGGACGCTGGGGATTTATCTGGCATTGAACCATATGGACACGTGAGTTAAGCATTACAGTCAAGAAAGGTGGGCAAATGGGACACAGGGGGACAAAGGCCAGGCCCGGGCTAGCACAGGGTGCTAGGAAGACCATCCCGACAGAGAGGTGGAGAGGCTCGGGGCGCAGCGCCGTCTGGGAGCACTGGAAGAGGGTGTGCTGTGGTCACTCTGCCGGTGACCTGGCACCAGAGAATGTTCCTGGCCTAGGGAAGGACCTGGGTCTGGCCAAAAAGGAGAGGGAGCTGGGCACGGCCCAGGAGGAAGGTGGGGAGGGAGGGGAGCCCTGCCCTAGCGTGCCCTCTGTCCCCCGCGCGCACCCTGCCGGGAAGCCCTGGAGCCACAGCTGCTCCGCTGGCCCGGCCCAGAATAGCCTCCCTTCCGGGCAGGGCTGCCCGGCCCGCAGCGCCAGCGCCCGAAATAGGGCTCGGCCCGGAGGCCGGCGCGCAGCGGCTGGAGGGCGCGAGGGGCCGCCCAGCTGCGGGACAGCGGGGACCCGAGGAGGGGCGCAGGCCGGGATCCCCGGGCCGGGGGCCGGGGCCGGGGCGCCGGGGCCAGGATCCCAGCTGCGGGGCCCGGGGAGGTGGGGCAGGGAAGGTGGGGCGCGAGGCACGGGGTCCGGCGCGGGGAGCGGGGTCCGGGGAGGAGGCCGGCCCGGAGGCGGCGGGGTGGGGCGCCGACCTCACAGCCTGCGGGGAAGCCCGTCGGGGGCCGGCCGCGCTGACGGAAGGGCTGCGGAATGCGCGGCGGGCGGCTGTGCGGTCAGAGGAGGGCTGGTGCGGTCCCTCCCCTTGTACACGTCGCCCCGAGGAGCGGTTGCCATGGGCACGGACTGGCGGCGGGGGCGGGGGCACACGCGGCGGGGGAAGGGGAGGGGCGCAGGGCGGGCCTCCAGGAACTCTGTCCCCCACCCCGCTCCCGGGTCTGCACCCCGCTCCTGCGGGGCCCCTGAAGTGCGGCGTCGCGCTCAGCTGCAGTCCCCGGGCCAAGGGGTCCTGGGGAGGCTCTAGGTTCCTGACCTCCCTCTCTGCTCGGGCAGCCTCCGCCCCTCACCCAGCCTCCACTCACGGGCTCCCAGGCTCAGTCTCCTGGGCCAGTAACCAGAGATAAGTCATATCTACCATACAGGGTAGCGCTGATTAAAATAGAATAATTATGTCATGTGTGCCCTGTGCTCTATAAATGGGGTCCTCGCTTCCTCCCCGCCCCCTTCCTTCTCAGTCAGGCCTGGGGATCCTTTAGACCTTCCCACGTCACTGTCCTATGTCCCTGTCTCCACCCCCATCCTGGACCTGCCTGAGAGCATCAACACCCAGGCCAGCCAGAGCCCTTCCCTCTCCTCCCTTCCCGTCTGGGTTACCTTGGAACCCACCTCATACAAGAAGATGGTCCAGGGGCGCCTGGGTGGCTCAACTGGTTAAGTCTCTGCCTTCTGCTCAGGTCATGATCCCAGGGTCCTGGGATGGAGCCCCGCATGGGCTCCCTGCTCAGTGGGAAGCCTGCTTCTCCCTCTCCCTCTCCCACTCCCCCTGCTTGTGTTCCCTCCCTCACTGTGTCTCTCTGTGTCGAATAAATAAAATCTTTAAAAAAGAAAGAAAAGAAGATGGTCCAACTTGTTGTCGTCGGAACCTGCAGGAATCCCAGGCTGAGGTCCAGAAAGGCTCACGGAGGGCGCAGCCTGGCGGGAGTGAGTCAGCTTCTCCTTCGGAACATCAGCTGCTGCTTCAGCTGCCCTTTGCAGCTTGGGCCTGGTGGTGGCTGCCAGGACAAGAGGGCCCCTGAAAATCATAGGGAAGACCAGCAGGATCTGGGGGTGGGGTTAAGAGCCAGCCCAGTGCACCTGGCAAGGAAGGGCCTCTCTATCCCCCTTCCCCTCCTCTATGGGAAACCAGGCTCTGGACGGAGGCTCAGTGGTGCCCCATGTAAGGAAGGGCGGGCCTGACTTACTGTTACTGCCTGGCCAGAAGCCTGCTTGTCCTGTGGTTGGGCTGGCCTGCCTGAGAGGGGCCCTGGTGTAGGGAGAGCTCCCAGTGTGAGAAGTGGGGGCAGGGTGTCACTGTTTTCCCCCTGGGAGATTAGTCGGCCAGGAGGGGCTGCCTGGAAGTTCACCCCTTCTCCCCTCGACGGGTCAGGCCACTTATTTGTAAGAAATCAAGTCTGGGGGCGCCGGGGTGGCTCAGTGGTTACTCTGCCTTCGGCTCAGCTCATGGTCTCAGGGTCCTGGGATCGAGCCCCAAATCAGAATCGTATCACATTGCATCAGGCTCTCTGCTCAGCGGGAAGCCTGCTTCCCCCTCTCTCTCTGCCTGCCCCTCTGCCTGCTTGTGATCTCTGTCTCTGTCAAATAAATAAATAAAATCTTAAAAAAAAAAATCAAGTCTGTCGAGGGGCTCAGCCCTTCCCAGGAGCATCCAGAAGCCAGTGTTGACAGAGCACTTGCTTGTGTATTAGGCCATGGGGGTGCTCACTTACTGAACCAGCCACCACAACCCTGGGAAGGTGGGAAGCAGGTTTAGAGACCTACCCAGGTGTCCCAGCTGTGAGGAGGCAAACTGAACCAGGATGAAAATTTAGGCTCCTGATCCCCACTCCATGAGTGTGGGAAGAGCAGATGGCCCAGCTGACTGCCCAGGTGCCCGAGCCCCTCCCCCGCACCGCTTGCTCCGTACTCAGCTGACTTCCTGTCCCTAGAAGAGCACCTGCAGGGCTGCTGGGGCAGGGCGGCCCCCTTCCTGTGGTTCAGGTAGATCACAACCTTGTGCCTTCCTGGCATCCTCCCTGTGCCCTTTCCCTGGTTCTAGAAGTCAGACCGGGGTACTCCAGAGAGCCTCTCTGAGCCCGGGGTCTGCCCAGAGTCCCCAGCTGTAGGTGAACAGGCAGAGGGAAGGGGCTGCGGGCCCCATCTGAGGAGGGCTTCACCTGAACACTTGGCCTTCGCCTTCGGAGCACCTGCCCCCACTTCTCACACTGGGAGCTCTCCCTACACCAGGGCCCCTCTCGGGTGGGCCAGCCCAACCACAGGACAAGCAGGCTTCTGGTGGGTTTCTCCATCCCGCCTCCTCTCTCATGATGGTGAAAAGGCAGAGGAAGGCCTCTTAGCGCCACATCTCCAGCTCTCCCCAGCCTGGTGGTTTAGATTCAATGGGAACACCCGCCGTGTGCCCATGTCCACCTCACTGCCAGACACCCAGGGCTTTGCAAAGAGCTGGCTGTTGGACTTCCCCTGGACTTTTCCCTGAGTAACATTGCCAAGGAACTGTGGCACTGGCCAGGTTTCCCACGCCTGACCCCGTGGCTCTACCTCCCTCTCTCTTTCGCCCATGGCAGCTCGGCATAAGCTTTCTGGAGGACACCCCTTCTTGTGTGCGGGGCCGTCTGAGGTTGCTAAGGCTGAGCTCTTCCCCAGAGAAATGCAGGACACATCCCTGCAGCTAAATGAGGCAATGTCTGTGAAGGACTAGACCATGCCAGGCAGGCTACAACCCTCTGTATGCTCCCTCCTCAAGAGACATTGACCTTGGCCATGCAACCCTTGGCTAGGCCAATGGGTACCTTCCATCCCTGGGTGCTTTTCAGCCTGTCCTTTGCTCAAGGTGTCCTTAACAGGGCGTAAAGGGACATTCCATTTGTCTCTCTGCCCAAGAGCAAAGAAGGACACATTTCTCAGGCTCTTCCTGAAAGAAGCAAGGAAAGAAAGAAAATGTTCTTAATCTGAGAGCCTGCAGAACCAGCCGACGGTACTGGGTTGAATAGTGTCCCCAAAATTCATGTGCATATGGCATGTGTGCCTGTGACCTAATTTGGAAATAGGGTCTTTGCAGATAGAATTAGTTGAGATGAGGTCATACTGGATTAGTTTGGGCCCTAATCCAATAACCGGTGTCCTTATAAGAAGAGGAGATTTGGACACAGACACACACGAAGGCTGTGTGAAGACAGAAGCAGAGATGGGACTGATGCATCTACCCGCCAGAATTGCCAAGGACTGCTGGCAGCCACCAAAGCTGAGACGAGCAAGGAAGGGTTCCCCCAGCCCCCGAGGCTTCGGAGGGGGTGCAGCCACACTGACACCTTGATTTTGGACTTCTGGCTTCCAGAATTTTGAGAAGGCCCATTTCTATTGTTTTAAAGCCCCCGGCTTGTGTGGTCCTCTTTTGACAGCCCCAGGACACTTGTACGACCACCAAATGTCGTGCCGAGGGCAGTTGAGGAAAACAAGAAGGAAACGTAGCAGGCACACCAAGCAGAAACTGGAAGGGACCAAGGAGGAGACGGGAAGAAGTGCTCCTTCAGCGTCTTCCTCACCCGCAGGGACAGGAAACCAGGGAACCAGTGGCTGCGCCTTGCGGCTCTCCTCCAAGCAGGAGCATGTGGGGCTGAATGGTGGGTGAATGGGAAGTGTTCAGGTCTTGCTGGTACTGGGGAGCTCCTGCTAATAAGAATAATAATCCTGTGACATGGTCTTATATCCCCCTTATAACACATGAAACAGGCTTCGAGATCCCCCTTGCAGAGATTAGAAAGCAAGGCAAGGCTGTTACATGCCCACCCAAGGTCATTTGCCAGGAAGCAGTGATTTGGGGTCACTGGGATCACAGCCGGCACTCTGCCCTCTACGACTGCAAAGCCAGTATCCAGTGCCTCAGTGGGTTAGCAGGGGCTGGCCACGGGCAGGGCCACTGCAGCCCAGCTGCCTGGGTTTGGACCCCAGCTCTGTTCTTGGTTCACTGTGGGATTTGAGGCAAGTCACAATACATCCTGTCTGGCAGCAATCTCCACTGAAAAACTAGGGATGATAATAGGACCTAATTCATAGGGTTGCTGGAGAATTAAATAAGTTCATATGTTTCATTTATTTTTATTTATTTATTTGAGAGAGGGAGAGGGAGAAGCAGACCCCTTGCTGAGCAGAAGGCCTGATGCTAGGCTCAATCCCAGGACCCCGAGATCATGACCCAAGCCGAAGGCAGACAATTAACCCACAAAGCCACCCAAGGCACCGCAGTACATACGTTTCAAACGCTTAGACTAGAGCTTGGCACACTAGAAGCACAGCCATGAAAGTGTGAAATGAATAAAACACGCTGGTGGGGGGCACTCTTCCTCTGGGCTTGGGGCCAAGGAGAGGAGTGTGGGATGGTGAACTTGTCTCATTCTTCCTCCACAGCGGGGGGAGACCAAGGCCAACACCATTCTCATGCAGTCCTTGTCTGTTTCCCACCGAGCCCTCCGGAGACCAGCAAGAAGGGCCCTTGAAACCAGGCAGCAGAGTTCTGCCTACACCCGGGGCAGGCTGATTCAGTTGTTTGAGTCCTGACTCCAAGGCTGAGAACACCTGGTTAGCAGTGTTGGTCACAGTGGGGGACCTAGACTGGGGTGACTCACCATCACGCATCAAGCCCTGGAGAGAGAACGCACACTGCCCCTCCCGCTCATCCCGCCCATGGTACCGCGCGTTGCATTTACAGAGGGAGCTCAGAATGGGCTGAGCAGCGCATGCGCACAGCAGTGTGTCCATCCTGTCCACGACCAGGAGGCCCTCTCGTCCTCTGCGACCACTTCCCCAACCTGTCTCCTGGGGGTCTGCAGCCTCTACTGGGCACCTAACCCTTTCCTGATGTCTGTCTTACCAGCCGAAGAAACCAGCCCGGGAGCACCCCACCCCCCCGGGGTCCTGTCCACTCTGCCGGCACCCAGGCTTCTCCCCTCCTGCACTCAAGAATGAGCGGCTCAGTCCTTAGCCTGGCGTGGGGAACAAGGTCTCTTGCTGCAGCTGGGCCCCTTGGCTGACCTTCTCAGTTCCTTCTCTTAGACTGGAGAGGTCTGGCAGTGTGCCTGCCGGCGGGCTGGGCTAATCTCCTGGGCTCCTCCCCTCCACTCCAGGGCTCTGGCCATAGTCTGGTCAGGGTCCTTGCCGACTTCTCAGCCAAACCCTGGAGTGATGGCCTGAGGAGGCCAGTGGGGAAGCCCCAATGTAGGGCAGTAGTCCACAGCCATTGACTGCCCTTCCCCCCATGGGGCAATGCCAGCGGGTCTCTGAATATCTTCTGGGTGGCTTTCCTGCCAGACCCCCTCGCCTGCTTTCACCAAGAGCCAAGGGACACTGCAAAGGGCAGTGAAGAGCTGAAGGACCCCTCCTGGAAATCAGCCTGCCTCCCTGCCAGCGCCGGCTCCTCTCTCTCCAGCCTCCTTTTCATAGGGATTCTGTAGCAGAAAAGTTACGTGGAGGTCATCTCATCTTTCCCCAGCTTCCAGAAAGAATAGTTTAGGGCAACATCGGGATTCTCTGAGACTTCAAGCAAAATCCTGCACATCGGGGTTGGCATCCTGCACATTGGAGTTTCCTCGGCAAGTCTGTGCCCGTTGGGAACACCAGCCCTGAACATCCAATACTCCCTCCTGCTGAGAGGTGGGATGATCCTGGCGTCCCCCCGCAACCGCCCAAGCTCTCCACAGATGACAGGTGGAACGAGAGCCCTAGGACCGTCTTACAGGCTGAGCTGGTCTCTAATGAGTGGCCAGTGTGGCCCCAGCTGAGAGCCTTCACAGCCGCTGCTAGGTGGTGGGTGCTCTCACGGGCAGATGTTAGCAGTAGTGGAGAGGGTGCTAGGCTCGAAGCCAGGTGATGAGGGTTCCAAGTCTGCTTCTGCCACTAATTACCCGTGTACTTTGTGGCAGGTCTAAACCGCCTCGACACCTTGATTTGCTCTCCGGGAAAATGCAATCCATTTCATTTCCCTTGCATCGGAGGTGAATAGGGAGCATGGAATGATATCACGTATTAGCATGCATTTTGAGAAACACAGAAACGCCATCTATGCGAACATGAGGTACAGCCTGTTTGCGTCCCAAAGTAAAAAGCTGTAGATGACTTAATACTCTAACGACTTCCGAAACCCCATCATTGAAAGACAATCGTGTTTTATACAGCTTTGGGTCAAATGCCTCGTGGGCTTCCACTAGCGCCTCCTAATCTGGTGGGTTTTGTGAAGAACATAAAAGAACAGATACAGAGCCTGGTATAGACTAGGTGTTCAGTAAATAATCATTGAGGGAATGAGCAAGAGTGAGTTTCGTTCTTTTTTTTTTTTTTAAGATTTCATTTATTTATTTGACAGAGAGAGAGAGAGAGGAGAGGCGGGCAGAAGGAGAGGGAGAAGCAGGCTGCCCGTTGAGTAGGGAGCCCAATGCAGAATTCGATCCCAGGACCCCAGGATCACGACCTGAGGCGAAACCAGATGCCCAACTGACTGAGCCCCCCAGGCATCCCCAGAGTGAGTTTCTTCCTTCTAGATGTTCACAGTCCAGGTGGGAAGAAGTCAAGAAACCATAACACCATGTGACCAGGTGATAAACAAGTAGCAATGGTCCCACAGATGCCTTACAAGGGAAGAGAGGTCTCAGAACTGTATGAGCCCGGGAGAGCTTCAGGGAGGAGGCGGGAAAGGAGGCAGCCTGAAAAGAGGGACAGAACTCGAAGAGAGGGATGTGGGGGGCGGGTGGGCAGGCTGAGCCTTTGGGTGGGATAACCCCAACATGCCAGGACATGGGCTCACTAGGGAGCACGGGGACAGGGAACGCCTGTGGTGGGCAGATGAGGAGAGCACCCTGGTGGAAGGAAGTGTATCTGCCAGCACGGGATGCAAGGGGTGGGGAGCTGGCGAGGCCAGGTTTCCACTCAAGTGAGAGCACTGGAACCCGGCTGAGAAGAAAACGCCCAAGGAACCAGTGTGGACCCTACGGGGTGGGCCTTGCATGTGATGTCACAAAAGCAGTATTTTTAGAAGATGAGTCTGGCGTGGATGTGCCCAATGGGGACATATCAAACTTCCTCAAGTTCCCTAAGGTTTTTTCCCTTCTCCGGGCCATTTCCCTGTTTCAGATCATTAGGATGCCCCATGTCCCACGCCGCCTGCCTGCGGGAGGGGACAACTGTTGTTTTGCCTTGGCTCACCAGTGGCCCCTCTTCTGGGAAACCACTGTAGGTCATTTCCTCCTGGGGGCCCCCCGCTGTAGGCTGTATAATATTTTATTTTTACACCCATTCCTTTTTAGGATACTTCTTGGTTTTCTTGTCTGGTTCCCCTTTCAGACTGTAAGGGTCCCGAAGGCAAAATGCTTCTTGGTTGGCATGGATCTCCAGCCCTGGCCACAGGACCCAGAACACAGTTCCTACCAGCCTGGGGTTTGCCCTGGAGCGTCGTTAAGGCAAGGGTCTGGCGCTGCTAATGTACCCTAAAATTCCCAAACCCAGCAGACCCCAACCACAAAGAGTATATTGTGAACAACGCCCCCTGCAGTTGGGCAGTACGGCGGCCTCCTGAAGGACCAGGTTTTCTATTTCGCGTCTTTTTTTTTTTTTTAAAGATTTTACTTATTTATTTGAGAGAGAGGCAGTGAGAGAGCATGAGCGAGGAGAAGGTCAGAGGGAGAAGCAGACTCCCCGTGGAGCTGGGAGCCCGATGCGGGACTCGATCCCGGGTCTCCGGGATCATGACCTGAGCCGAAGGCAGTCGTCCAACCAACTGAGCCACCCAGGCGTCCCTATTTTGCGTCTTTAACATGCTGTATGGTATAGGTACTCCGTAAGGTTTTCTGTTCCAAAGGAAGAGTGGAGATTTGGGGAGCAGGGAGGGAAAGGAAAAACATTTTCTGGGGCGCCAGGGTGGCTCAGTGGGTTAAGCGTCTGCCTTCGGCACTGGTCCTGATCCTGGGGTCCTGGGATCGAGCCCTGTGTTGTGCTCCCCTTCTCCCTCTCCCTCTGCCCCCGCACTACCCCGTGCTCCGGCTCTCTCAAATGAATAAATAAAGTCCTTTTTTTTTTTTTTTTTGTAAGTCTAGCCTTAATTCAGCCTTTCTCTAAGGCTGGGCCTGGTCATCACTGTAAATGGCAGCAGTAACTAGTGACGTGTATGGAGCAGCGCGTGGAAGTTTTAGCATTCAGAGCCCTCGGTTCTTTTCAGAAGAGAGACTGGGGCCTCTGGTTCTCTGCAATGCAGCCTTCCAGACCACTGCTGTTGCTTAAGGCCGTGCTGCAATGCAGAGCACTCGGGAGTGGGAAGTCCAGAGTTCTCCCCGCTTCTGGGAACAGCCCCCACCCCCCTCCCTGCACCAGCTTCCACAGGCAGTCCTCATGACAGAGGGTCAGGCTCACCCAAGGATTTCACAAATGCCTGGCCTATTCCCAGCACAGCGCAGCTGTGAGGGCTCAGCACTGGGGGTTCGGGGGAGAAGAGTACCGTACTCCTCCCGCATGGGGCCCCCTGGTCTCAGGCCCAGGGCCCAGGGGCTGGAGCCCAGGAGAGGGAAGGGCTGCACTTGTCTGCGCTTGCCGCTTGCCTGGCGGGGTGCGGGCAGTGAACCCAGGCTTTCCCTCCCAGCTGACTTCCCAGATGGGCTTAGTCAAGGTTCAAGAAGGAAATTCCCCATCCCAGGAAGAGGGGAGGATCCAGGCTTGTCTTCCCCGAAGGCAGCATGGAGTGGTCTGAGAGTCACCTGGAGTGATGTTGCGTATGCAGATTCCCGGACTATCCCCAGGGCTTCTGATTCAGAAGGAGCCCAGCTTTGCAGTCTGGGAGTTAGCAATTCCATCCGGTCCCTGGGGGCTGGCTGCAGGTGTTTCCGTGCTTGGAGGGGCTGCTGAGGAGGGTCTGTGAGAAGGGTATTTAGCTGAAGGAGCCCTGGTTTCCCAGCCGGAGGGCATCCAGCTCCCGTTCTCTTTCTAACTGGCCCCATGACCTTGGAAGAACTGCCCTGGTATTCTGGGCCTCAGTTTCCCCATCTCTGAAATGGGTGCATTCTGCCCTGAGGGTAGCCTGGTTTGCTGGACTTTCAGGGTGAACTGGGACAGGGCTGGGCAAACAAGCTGGTCAGCCTACCCGAGGGTGGGACAGGATCGTGGATGTGGGGCATACTGGAAATGTGACTTGAAGATGCATCTTTGGGGTCCTGATAGCAATCTGTAATTATTGTATTTGTGGAGTTACTAGTTCGTTGTCACTCCCGGTAAACCTCAGGAGAGCAGGACCATCAGGGCCTTGTCTTGTCCTACATTCAATCCCCTGACACCCTGGACGTGTTCAATAGCTATTTGTTGAGTGAGCGAATGAGGGACTGAGGGGCTGGGGCTGGGGGGCTCCCAGGACAGGATCCCCGAACAGAGAGAGTGTGCGCTGGGGGGCGGGGTGGGGGTGGGCCACCGGAGCCAGCCTGGAGGGAGATTTGGCTCCCCTGGGGGGAGAAAACTTGATTCACTTCTGGCCGGGAAAGAGTCAGCGCTCTCTGAGCAGCTCCCCTCGGAGGGGTCAGTGACCCCCGGTGACGGAGGGCCGCCTCCCTCCCCCAGGCCCCGGGCGCGCTGGTCCACCCTCTCTCCTCCCTCTCCCGCCCCCCCCACCCCAGGGAGGTGCGCCTGGCAGCCACCCCGTCGAATTTCCTGGCACTCGGCTGAGAATAAACAGCGCTCCGCGCCTGTAATCCCGTTGCCACGGCGACCGCGCTCCGCGGGGTGGGGGCGTGGCGGGGGCGTGGCGGGGGCGTGGCCTTGCCCTGGGCGCGCACGCTCCGCGGGGCGGCGGCGGCGGCGGCGGCGGCGGCGGCGCGGGCCCGGGAGGTGCCACCCGCCGGGCTCAGCGCGGACATTCTTCGCATAGCTCCGCCAGGGCTCCCGCGGCGTCCGGGAAGTGGCTCTTCCTGGCAGAGGCCGGCTTGGGAGCGACGCGCGCGCCGGCTCGGCGGCAGCCCGCACGGGAGGGGGCGGGACGCGGCGCGGGAAGATGCGTCCCGGGCTGGCTCTTCCCACCCTCGACTTGGGTCTCCCCGATCCGCCCCGTGCACGTGGTCCCCCACCCCCGCGGACTTCTGTCGGTGCTCGGACTCCCTCTGTGACTCTCTCTCCCCGTCTCTGCGCCTGGTACCCTGGCGGTGCCCCCACCCCCGAACCTCCTTCCTCGTTCCTTAGACTGGGACCCAACGTGCAGGCTAATTTTCCATCTCCCGCTCCCCTGGCTGTGGCCTCCTTCTCTCCCTCCCCCCGTAGAGCAGGCCTTAGGTTTCCCGTTCCTGGCTCTAGCTCATCCGGAGGCCTGCCCCAAAACAGCACCACCGGAGAAAGGATAGGGCCTCTTGGGGGCGGATTCTTACAGCCAGAAGCAGCATGATAGGGTTGCAGGGCCTGGAAGCAGCAAACTCCCCTTTCTGGGGGTTGGCCAGGGACCCCCAGCTATGCTCTTCTTAACCTCACTGAGGCGTGGGTGCCTGCTCAGACTTCTTAGCACACTCGGCACACAGACTTCCAGGCACACTCCTCTGGCAGCCAGGTGAGAGCCCCCTGTCCTCAGATCCCTGGGAGAGGGTGGGCTCTGTTCCCAAGAGGACTGAGAAGTACAGAAAGATTTTTGCAACAGGAAGGCAGGATGAGGAGGGAACACGGGAAGGAACGCTGGGGAGCAGAGGGATCTAAGGGAGAGATTCTTGCCTTGGTGTTGCCACTATCTTGCTGTGTGAATGTAAGCAAATTGCTTTCCTTCTCTGGGACTCCGCTTCCTCATCTGCAAAAGTAGAACGGAGAGACAAATAAAAGTGTGGGAAGAAGGATGGGAGGGGGGCATCAAGGGAAAGGAGTCAGGGGTCTTCCTGCCTCTGAGTTTAACCTCAGGGGTAGCCAGGACAAGGGCTCTCTCCTGGGGCAGAGAAGATCAAGCCCTTTCCATCGGCGCCCTGTGAATGCTGGGCATCCTGACTGAACAGCCTTCTGGGCCCAGGACTGGGGCTTAGTGTGCTCTAGTTCCAAGGTTCCAGGGAGTCTGTCCTTCCAGCAGCTGTGCAGCTCTCTGCTGAAGGCCGATGGTGGCTGGCTGGCTGGCAGACCTCTGCTCAGGGAAGAGCCTGCCTGGAGTTTCCCAGGCCCCACTGGGTCCTCTCACCTGACTTTGTGCTCTGGAAAGGTGAGCTTACCTGGGTCTGCATTCCCATTTCCAGAAGCAGTGTTCCCTCTGGAGTGGTTCCTACGTGCTCTGTCACACAGTCTCATGCCTAGCCTGGCCCTTTCTTGTCACTTTTCATTATTTCCCCCAAAAGTCTAGGAAATGGGAAAGAAACATGACTTTATTTGCTCTTGGTTACCTTTTGGACACAGATTCCTGGAGCAGCTTATGGAGGGGGGTGGGGAAGTGGAGGGTGAGGCCTCCTGCATTTGTTTCAGGCATCTGAGGTTTGGGGGAAGTCCTGGGGGCCCCTGACTTGGGGATAACACTCATCTCTTCAGCTGTCAGGTTTGGGGTTTGGGGGGAGGAAGCATGGAAGAAAAATGTCACAGAGAAAGGTTTTTTTTGTTTGATTTTGAGCACAACTGTAATGCTGGAACCCCAGAGTGGGGGTTCTCACCTGTTGACTTTGCGAGGGGGACGTGCAGAGGGGCAGCCCTGGGCACATACTTAGTGCTTAGGGAGGCAGAGGGTTCATGGGCTTTGGAAACCAGATGCTCCCAGTTTCCAGTTCTGTGTCTTTTCCCACATTCCCAAGTGGTGTGTCCTCGGGCAGGTTGCTTAACCTCCCTGAACCTGAGTGGCTGCCTCCCCCCGGGGGGACAAATATTTACTGAGCACTGTTCTAGGCATCAGAAGTGACCAGCGTAAGCCCCCAGCTCCCATGCTCCGTCGTGTCTAAGAATACAATGGTGCTCACACCTGCCTTGTGGGGCTGGGAAGGTTAGCGGGATAGCCTCTAAGTGCCCAGAGGGTGGGAGCCACTAAAAATAGGCAAATAGATGGGTGCTGTCACCAGGAGGCCTGTGACTGGCCACCGCTCAGGAGGAGTGTCCCAGGAATGGAGGGAAGCTGGAGGCGCCGGGAGGCAGTGCCCATGGGTATCACCCCTCCCCTCACCTCCCATGAACCGGGCTGTGCTGAGGTCATGGGCCACCGCCAGGACCCCGAGAGTCTGGGCTTTCTGGGCTTTCTCGGAACACCTCCTTGCCAAGCAGCAGAGCGCTTCTAATAGCCTGGAGTCTCTAAAAGCTTTGACCACAGCTCAACTTACTCCCTGCTAACCCTTTGAAGGGCTTCCTTCGAACTTACTTTGCATATTCTGGTCAGATCTGAATCAGACTAGCAGGAATTACCCCTCTCGGTAAAGCCAGGGTGGTGAAGCCGAGCCCGTCTTCACGGCGAGGGGCGCCCTGGACAGCGAGGGGGAAGAGCCCGCACCTCTGCGGCTTACCCCCCCTCACCTCGGACACAGGGGGAAAGAGAAAGCAAGGCAGGAAAGGGGCCGGGAGGAAAAGGCTTCAGTCGGTTTTCATTAAAAAATAGTGCTCTTTATTATAAATTATTGAAATGTTTCTTTTTTGAGTATAAATATAAATATGTGCAAAGTTTGACTTTGACTGGTATCTTGTTGGGTTCTTCAAGCATCTCCTAACAGCCTCGAAGGCCTGGGTGGGGGAGGGGAGTGGGCTGGAGGTGGGATCTTTTTAAAAGACAGAGTGATTGAGGCAGATTGTAAACATTATTAAAACAAACAAAAACAAACAAACAAAAAAACCAGGAAAAAGAAAAAAACCCTAAACCAAACACCCCAACACACAGCTGCTCCAGCCAGCCCAATCCCTGGCACAGAAAACTTTGTGTTTGTTTCATTTTTCCCCAAAAAGAACAGTTCCAGGTTAATTCCATCGCTGCTACATTCCTGTTAAATTTTCACTGATCAGTGCTATTACAGAGCTGGAGCGGCTGGGGTGGCGGGGCCCCAGTCTCTCTCTGTGACTTCCTGCCTGTGCCCTTCCCCTGGGGGAGGAGGGCCATGGGACCAGGGGGCTCTGCCCTGCCAGAGCCCGGGCACTGGGAGGCACCTGTGACTGGCCACTACCTAATGGGCTCGCATTCTTCCAGAGCTGGGCTGGAAGGCATGGATCTCCCACCCCCACTTCCACCTCGGCCCACCCCTCCCCCCACGCTGAATGGGCCGGCCCTCCGAGGATCCCTTGGCCTCTGTCGGGATTGGCTGAGTGTGTGGCTTCTTGTGTGCCAGTCCCTATCCATGGGACAGGGAGCATTTAAGGCAAATCTCCTAGCCAGACAGTCAGGAGGCACAAACTAGAATCCCTCATCTTCTCTGTCCGGAATCTGAGGTTAAAGATGGCTCATCTCCTCCATCTTCATCCCACCCCAGGTGCCAGAAGGTAGAGCAGGGGTGGGGAAAAGAGAAATTGACCTGCCCACCCCTTCCCCTCCCAGTGCCACTTCCCCCTTAAAACAGGGGAAGGGCCCTGGGGTCCCCAGCACTAGATGGACTCTGACCCGTGTTTCTGGTGGCTGTCCCAGAGACAGGGACAGAACAGACCCCTTCAGGTCACCACTTGCCCTTATCCCCAGAGCCACGGGAGAAGAACGCAGTCGCCCTCCTCACCTGGGGGTGGGCAGTGGGAGTGGCCAACGCCGCGGCCAGCCTGCAGCCCTGGGGCCCTGGGCGCCCTCTCCCGCACCCTTTCCCAGGCCAGAGCCCTGCTCGGGTTTAAAGCCACCTTTTAAACCAAATCAAAGAGCAAACAAGTTCCGTTGGAAAGTTTGAAGACTCCCCGGCAGTTCTCACTAGTTCAACACTCCCGCAGTGTCCCCTGCTTGGAAATGCAGGGGGAGTCGAGGAAGCGAAGAGCTGAGAAGAGAATCCACGGCTGTCGTCGCTGTCCCCATCGGGCCAGCGGGCTCCTCCGGAGAAGCCGGAGTGGGGGCGGGGCGCTCAGGTGGCACTCCCCCTTCCCTCAAACACATTCCAGGTCCCGCCTGCCCCATTCTGCAGGGGGGGAGGGCCGAAGGGAGGGGCCAGTCCGCCCCTCCCTCCGCTGGCTCGCCCAGAGCTGCAGGGCTCTCCTGGCCGGATTCTTGTGCTTGTGCCATGTGCCACGGAGGGAGGAGAGGGGACCCAGGCTCCTCGCCCCGACCCCTGTCCTTTGCTCTTTAAAGCGGGGCATCGTACTGGTCCAGGAATTCCCGAATGGGCCCAGGCAGCTGGGTGACTTTCTCATAGGAGTCCAGGTGGCCATTGACGGTCTTCCGACAGAGATGCTGGAGAGTGGCCACGTTGGAGGAGAGGGGCCGGCTCAACACCAGGGGGATCTTCTCGCCTCCCGAGTAGATGTAATAGGCTCTCCTGGGGGGATTCCCGGGGAGCGGCTGGGATGGCGGCTGCTCCGGCACCTCGGAGGGCTCGGTCGGTGGCGAGGGGAAGGAAGGGGCGCCGGAGGGCGGCATGTAGTGATGCACCAGCTTGAGGACGCAGTCGAAGCGGGGCACCGGCTGCGTGCTCCGGGGGTCGCTCTGCAGCGAGAAGCTGCCCCCCTCGCACTGGATGCGCAGGTTCTTGGTCCCCGACTGGGTCTTGACGCTGAGCGTGAAGAAGTGGCGCTGGTCCGAGCTGTCGCGGATGAGGAAGGTGCCGGCGGGCTCGGCGCTGAGCAGCAGGTTCGCCTCGCCGCCCGTCACGGCGCTCCAGTAGAAGCCGCTCTCCTGCAGCTTGCGGACTGCATTCACCACCAACTGGTACTCGCTCTTGGAGCTGAAGGTCTTGAGGCGCAGGCTGGTGTCCAGGGGGCGGCTCATCCCGGCGGCGGGAAACTTGCTGTGGGTGACCATGGCGCACGGAGCCAGCGTGGATCTGCGCGGCGGCTGCTGCAGCTGCTCGGCGGCCTCCGCACAGCGGCCGCTACCGCATCCCGGGGGGCTGTGGGGAGGAAGGGGCGCGCCGCGTGAGTGCCCGGAACCCTCCAGCGCGCCCTGCCCGCCCCGGCTCCCCAGCCTCCGCGGAGCGGCCGGGGCAACCCCTGCCCGGAGGGCCTCCCGCCTGAGCCCTTCCTCCCACCCTGGCACCCCGCGGAGCCCGCCCAGCCCCCCGCCCCCGCCGGCCGGGTGGCCCCAGGCAGCCCCCTCCCCGGCGCGCAATGGGAGAACGCCGAGTGGGAAACTCGGGCGCGGAAGTTGGGTCTCCGGGAGCATGGCCGTGGAGGGGAGCGGGAGAAGGGCCCCCGGGACGCTCTGGGCGCCGCTCAGTCCGGTGGCCCCGGGCGGCGGGGACGGAGAGAGAAATCTGAGGCATTGGGGGGGATAGGGTGGGGAGGGGACAGAAGAAGCCCGAGGGCCCAGCCTGGGTCTTCCGGGAACCTGGGATCTCCGGCTTCCATCCGCTCTGGCCCCTACCTCGTCCCCTCCCTGCCGGGAATGACCAGGGAAGGGGAGGGGAAACCGGGAAAAGCTCCCGAGACTCGCTGGTCCCCCCCCCAACCCCCGCTCCCGCCCCGCTCCACGCCGCGCCCCTCCTTCCTACCTCGTCCCAAAACGAAATCTCCGGCCTCGGGGCTGCGCCTCCTACGGTCCCCAAGGCGAGGCGGTGGCGGCGCGACGGCCAGCGGTGGCCCGCGCTGCGCCCAGATGTTGGCGGCGGTGAAGTCCACAAAGGGCCTCGCGCGCGCGTCCTTCGGGCTTCGCTGGGGCGCCCGCCCTGCCCCCTGCGCGTCCCCGGGCCGGCCGGCGGGGACGAGGCGAGGGGCCGCGGCGGGAGCTGGGCCGGAGCGGCGGCGCTGGCGGCGGCGGCGGCGCGGGAGTGCGAGTCGGAGCCGCCGCCGAGGCCGCGCTCGCGGGTATATACGCGGCCGCCGCGCCCCGCCCCCCCGATTCCTGGAACTGCGCGGCCGGCCTTCTTGTAATGTTTAGTCACTACTCGCAGCAATGAAAGGCTGCGCGGAGGGCGAAGGAGGGGCCGCGGGCGGCCGAGGGCGGGCCGCGAGCGGGACCAGGACCGGCCGAGACGCGCGCACAGACAAAGCGCGGCGCGAGGCGGCCCCGGCGGCCGGCGGGCGCGGCGCCAGCCCCGGCGGCGCGTTCCTGGCAGCGGCCCCTCCCCCCCGCGCGCTCCGCCCCCAACTTCTCATTCACACTTTCCCCCTCCCTTCTAAGAAGGCCGGTTTCTGGCAGAGGCGGGGGCCCCTGCTCCGGGAGCGCGCGGGCAGTTCCAGGAGGCCGAGCGGGAGAGACTCCCGGCTCCCCTTCCCTTTTTCTCAGACCTCGCGGGGACACCCCCTCGCCCCCACCCGGGCCCGCCCGAGGCCCCGATCGCGGCCCCAGGAGGCCCGGGCCTGCCGCGAGGGAAGTGGGGACACCCCGAAGCCGGTCGGCGACACTGGGGCCGGACCCGGGAGCTGGAGCGGGGGTGGAGGTGGGGACCTGGGGTCACGTCCCCGAGGCGCAGCCGGGAGTCCCGGGGATGGAGGGGACGCAGCCTGCGTGGCGGCTGTCCGGCCTCAGCCCCTCGGCCCACTGCCAGGCTCTTTGGCGACGCGGACAGGAGTGGCGCCTCCCGCCGCCAGAAAACCAGAGACCGACAACCAAGAACCGCTGTCACGCGTCTGGGTCTCCAAACTTTCGGGGTGCGGTGTGGGTCTGGCCAGGCGCTCCGGCCGGGCGGGACTGGCCCCAGGGCAAGCCCGGGCCCCACCCCGCGCCCCGCGGCCGCTAGAGGGCGCCCCGGGTCTCCTGGGGAGCGGAGTTCCGCGCGGCTCCTCCCAGGCGGGGGAATGGAAACTGGAGGGGGCGGTGGGGAGGCTGGCTCGGAGCTGGGGCGGGGGGACCTCCCGGGGGACCCAGGAGAGTTCTCCTCGCAGCTGGAATTAGACCTGGGACTAAAGGTCCGGCAGCGGAGGATTTCCAGAAAACAGCTTTTCAGTTCAGCCGACTTCCAGCTGGCCCAGCGCCGCCAAGAATGTGCCCCGCCCTCCCGACCTCGAGTGTGGGGGTCTGGGCTCCGGGGCGGGGGGGTGCGGGGGGGAGGTGAGGAGGTGCGCGCGGTGAATGATGGATTTGCTCTTGGTCCGGCCGCCATGGATGTGGGTGGCTTGGGCTAACCACGGCCAGCTTGATGAAGGTTGGGAAGTTTTGCAATCCGTCCCCAAGCAGGCAGTGGGGACAGACCCCTGAGGACCAGATTAAATTCCACTGAAATCGTCACCTCTCGTACACAGGATGCCGTGGGCTTTGGGCTGTGCCCTCTTGCCAGATGCCACCCTGATGAAGAAAATGAGATGGAAAGGGAGGGAGAGAGGCTGACAACAGGCATCTTGGGAGTCTAGCCCACAGAGGCCTGGCTCCTTTGTTTCTCTGGGAGGGGGCCTGCCCATCACCTCTTTCCCTCACCGGCCTGGACTCCGTGAGATTTGGTCAGGACACTCAGCCTCTCTGGGACTCCATTTGCCACATGTAAAATAATCACAGTAACCTCTTCCCATCAGAGAGCTGAGATCACAAGAGCTACAAGAGATTTTGCACGCAGAAGTGTGCTAGAAACGGGAGGGATACGGTCTCCTTCTTCCTCAGCTTCTGTTAGGAGAACGGGAGTAGGGAAGAACTCTTCTTGTTATTTTTAGTTACTTCCACAGAGGGGGAAATGGATGTATTCAATGCATTTCTCAAATACTGGGCTCTGTGTACCAGGCATTATGCTACGTATTGAAATATAATGATGAATAAGACCAGGTCTTTGCCCTCAAGATGCTTGTGGGCTAATGAAATGGATCCCCCTCTCCCGAATCAGGAGTCTGTTCTTTCTCTTGTCCAGGAGAAGGACAAGAGGAGGCTGCAGCATGACCATACACTTCGGTCCTGAGCCTGTGGAGGACGAGAAGACTCACAAGGAAGAGCCCTCGAGTTAATGGATGAGAAAGTGCTTTGTAAATTATAATGCTCTGACACAAGTCAGGTTCATTCATCCAGTCCACAAACCTTCATTGAGTGCCTGCTGTTGCCAGGCACAGAGCAAAGTGCTGGGCAGACAGAAGCACTGGGTGAATCCTGCAAGGAGACAGGGGAGGCGAGAGACATGCTCCCCCTCCCCCTGCCCCTGCAGTGAGGACACCCGGAGAAAGGGGTGATTGTGACGATGACCCTAGGATACTGTAAGAGTTCATTTTTAGGGAGGGGATGTTGAAGGGGGAAAGATAAGAAGGAGGAAACAGCCCTGGAACTCTGGGAATTCCAGTCTAGTTGGAGGAACTCATGCCTCTGAAACAAGAGCATGGTCCCCAAATGAGCCTGGGCTCTGCAGAGGACCCACAGCAAAGGCTGCATGTCTGGCAGCGAGCTGGGAGGGGGGAGGGGGCTGAAAGGGGCTGTGAGGGGGGCTTGCAGTGGGGGAGGGCAAGTGGCGGTTGTGGGGGCTCTGCCCTCCTTACATACTGACTCTGGAGACTGAACTCCTGTCTAGACTCTACTAGCCAGTAGCTGTATGACTTCTGATCATTTACTTCCCCAGGCATGCCTCAGTTTCCTGATTTGTAAAATGGGCTGATAATAGTAGCTACCTCACCTGGTTGTTGTAAGGGTTACATGAGCTAATGTGTGCAAATGCTTAGGATGATACCTTGAACATATTAAATGCTCAGTGCACGCAGGCTACTTTTTTTAAAGCACTGGGGTGTCTGGACAGAGGAGGCATGGCGGCAGCCCGGGCTGCTGGGGGATGGGTGTGGCCAGGAATGTCTTTCTGTTTTGGAGAGCTGTGTTATCTCCTGTGTGAGACACATTCCATGAAGCCACTTGTCTTCAAACGGATCAGCCAACTGCCAAGTTTCCCTTCGGCTTTCTAATATCTCCAGGTTTCCAATGCCTTGGGATGATCCAGACTCAGCCAGTGGGTGTCTAAGGTCACCATCAGTGGACACCACCCCACTGACCTCTCATGGAGCCCCAGGCTGTCTCCAGAATGTTCCCCAGGCCTGGATCTTTGCATGTTCATTTCCTTCCGGGTGGAACTGCCTTCTACACTTTGGCTGGTTTCTACTTTTCCTTTAAGACTTGGCAGAGACTCAGTCCAAACTTTCAGGGGAGTTCTTCCCACGTTGACCAACATGCCCTGTGAGTGAGAACCTTGAAGAACCAGACTGTGGTTGGTTTTCTCAAACCTGGTACATTGAAAGTGCTCGATGAACCTTTTTTTTTTTTTTTTAAGATTTATATATTTATTATTTTAGATGACGGAGGAGCAGAGGAAGAGAGAGAATCTCAATCGGACTCCCCACTGGGCACAGGGCCCTATGCAGGGCTCCATAATACGACCTGAGCCAAAACCAAGAGCTGGACGCTTAACAACCGAGCCACCCAGGCGCCCCTCCATGAATTTTTTTTTTAAAGATTTCATTTATTTGTTTGACGGAGAGAGAGAGAGAGATCACAATCAGGCAGAGAGTCAGGCAGAGAGAGAGGAGGAAGCAGGCTCACTGCCAAGCAGAGAGCCTGATGCGGGGCTCCATCCCAGGACCCTGAGACCATGACCCGAGCCGAAGGCAGAGGCTTAACTCACTGAGCCACCCAGGTGCCCCACCCCCTCCATGAATCTTTAAGAGATTGTTTTAATTCCTGTTTTCCATCATTTTCAGATGCCACTGACTGCTTATTTCTCGAGTCGCTTTTGGTTTCTTCCTGCAGGACTTGGGAACATCTGGAAGTCCCACGTGCCTTCGGTGGGGATTAATAAGCCCATTAATTTGCAGATAGACAGTGAGGACTCCAACTTTGCTGGAAAAGTGGGAAAGGAGGCACTGGGCCAGTACAAGGGCACACCCGGGAGACCCTCTTTCAGGCAAGAGAGATACCTTCCCAGGGCCTTGTTGTCCCCCCTCCCCCCGCCCCCGCCTGCTAGGGGCTCCCTGGAGAAGAGCTCATCCAAGTCCGGCCCCTATGCCCCACCCGCTGTCTTCCTGGCTTTGGGATTTAGGAGACTCCTGCCTTCTAATCTCTTCCTTTGCAGAACTTCTATGAAGTCAGGATCCCATTTCCAGGCAAAGGTGCTTGGTCATAAAGATAATACAGATTCACTGAAGAGGGAGGGGAAGTACACAGTGGTTTCAGCGGCCTGTAGGGCCCCACTTACTCATGGTGAGTGACAGATGATGAGCTCTTCCCCAAACCTCGTAGATGGGAACTCTGGCGCCTGTGGGGTGGTCGTGGGAAGTCATGTCCTGGCCTGGTGAACACAAGGTCCCATACTAGCCTAGACGCTCTTCTTGTCTTCTGGCCAGCCTGGGGGCGGGTTGTAAGGTTGCCATTGTTCAGAGGCATGGGTTAGGAGACTGGCCTCAGACCACAGGGTTGCTCAACACCAGGCCCTCAGCCGCTCTCTGTCTCTAAGACCGGTGGGTTTCCTATGGCACAAGAGGGCAGCCTGGGTTGGCCTGCCCCGTGTGGCTTTATCTTGCTTATTCCACATTGACGGTGTGTGGGTTAGTTGACTAGGCCTGGGGATGGGAAAGAATCTGGTTCCTTCCCTCTGCAGCTTCTAGTCTAGTGCTGGTACTTAAGAGGGGCACAAGGCAGTAAGGCCTCTCCTCTTGTTGCCCCCTGCCCCCCCACTGCCACTTTTTCAGCTAGTTTGAAGAGGATGTGGGGGGCCTGTCTCATCAGACCTCTTGGAAGCCATGTCCCCTGCTGTGGCTCGATGCATCTTGTTCCCTCCCCAGGGCAGCCCCTGTGGTCCTTGCTGGAGGAGGGCTAGGGCAGACCGTGACCTTCAGGTGTAGGGGGGAAAGGTCAAGGGAATCTCACCACAGGTGGACCCTGCGCGAGCTCTCTCTCTCCTGCTTGAGACAATCCCCAGAGGCAGGCCAGGGATACCAAGACAATGGCCTGTGGCATTTGTTCCTGCTGGGAGGGGCAACAGAGCTAATGAAAAGGTTTGTGGCTCTAAGGGCTGGGGCCACGGAGGAATTCTTTCAAGCCTGACATTCCAGGCCCAGCTGGCCTCTGGCATTTCCCAGAAAAAGTGCAGAGGGAGGGGAAAGAAAACACTTCGCCAACCCACCCACCCACTCACCCACCCTGCCTTTTCAGATTCCTTGTTCCCTCCCGGGCTTGGGCTGGGCCAGAGCTCCAACCCCTGCGGGGCGGGGGGCGGGGGGGGGGGGGGGGGGGCATCCTTCCCCCCACAGAGGGGCAGTAGGAGGGTGGTGGGTCAGTGGGGGATACTTTAGGAGGGCGCAGAGGGTCTGAAGGGTGTGGGGTGCTTCTTGCGGGGAGGGAAGTTTCTTCTCACAGCTCTGCGAGGAAGCCACAGCTGTTCCAAGTTCGAGTTGGGGGCAGAGAGTGGGGCAGTTAGCTTCCAGCCGACTGTCTCTCTTGACCCCAAACCAGCAAACCCTGCTCCATCTGGGGCTGGGATGGGACTCGCCTCCGTTGGCCCCGCAGCAGCCATTGTGCCCGCACCTGCACTCAGGAACAGACACCCAGGCAGCGGGCAGTTCTGGGAAGAGGCCGTGGTGAACCATCTGGGCTGCAATGCAAGTGAGGCCTGGCCCCGTGCCCAGAGCTAAAGTGGCAGTGCCCAGGAGAAGGAGAGCCTGGTGAGGGGGTTAAGGAGTGAGGCTGGCTCCCGGGAGCTGTTGCCCTGGGCCCCAGACGCCCAAGGGCTGGTGGAGGACCCCTGGGTGCAAGGCCTACAGTAAACCAGATGGGGCTCTGGGGTCAGGCGTTGCTCACCAACTCACTTGTGTATGCGTGGAGCATCTGAATTGAGAGCCCACGGCCTGTCCTGGGCTCCCTGCAGTAGCGAGATCTCCACGGGGACCTCCAGAATGCCCCGTCCAGGGGTGTGAGCGCACTAGGAAGGCCCTGGGCTCCCCATTGTGAAGCACTGACAGGCACTTTGTCAGGCACTGAGTCTTGGGCCAGTTCAAAGGGGAAATGATACACCCTCCCTCTGGCTCCCAAGGTCTGGAGCAGCCACAGGGCCAGAGAAGTGTGTCGGAAGGAGTGGGAGGTGGGGTACCTGTCAGGGACGAGTTCTTAACCTAGATACACATACTGCCCCCTCCCCAGGATTTCATACGCCTCCTATGTTTGTAAACAAAATGCTAGTGGTAGTCCAGATTTCTGGGTAGATGAGCCTACCCAGAGTCACTTCTTGCTCTGGAAAGACTTATTTTTACGAAAACACTCACTCGTTCATTCATTCGTTCCTTTAAGGGATAATTTATTGAGCACCTACTATGTGTCAGAGGTTGAGCGGGGTGCCCGGAATTTATCAGTCTGGGTCTTCATGAAGCTTAGATTCTTTCCAGAAGGACAAGATTTGGCCACAAATGATGTCATGATTAATTAATTTTGACTGCACTAGTGCCATAAAGGAAATCCCAGGGGGGGTTCTGTGTGAGCATATGATGGGGAGACCGAATCTATGGGGGGACAGGCGAGGGGATTCCCTGAGGAAGTGACACATGCAGGCTGATGGGAAGCTGAGGCCTGGAGGGGTCACCTGACCTCCCCAAGTTTCCCAGCCTGTGGGTGCCAGGTGCAAGCGGAGCCCAGATCCCCGCACACCACCAGTGCCGGCTTCTGCCGCCGAGCATCTTCTCTGCGGCGGCCTTCTGCCTCTCTCTCCTCCCCACCTACTACAGGCTTTGGCTCTCTATTTCTGAGCTCCACCTGAGGCAGCTACAAGCAGACAGCATGAGCGTATCACACTCCCTTGAACCTCTGAGAAGTGGGTCAGGGACATCCTCTGAATTTTGGAACTTCGAAACTTAAAAAGCATTTTGCGAAGAGGTAATACAATCGAAAGGTACAAACAGATGATCTGTGATCTTCTACTATTACCTTGTCCTCCCATGGTGCCTTGGACATTTTTTTATAGACCAAAGACATGCATGAGGTGGTGAATTATAGGCTGAATACGACCCCTAGGTGCAATGGTTGGATTGCACAGAATTAAAAACAATTTTTTTAAAGAGTATTTATTTATTCATTTATTTGAGAGAGGGAGAGAACACGCACACAAGCAGGGGCAAAAGCAGAGGGAGAAGCAGATTCCCGCCGAGCAGGAATCCCAAGATGGGTCTTGATCTCAGGACCCTGATATCATGACCTGAGCTGAAGGAAGGTGCTTAACCCCCTGAACCACCCAGGCACTCCTAAAAAATTTTTTTGAGACAACATGTAAAAATCTGGAAATTGGGACGCCTGGGTGGCTCAGTTGGTTAAGCGGCTGCCTTCGGCTCAGGTCATGATCCCAGCCTCCTGGGATGGAGTCCCACATCGGGCTCCTTGCTCGGCAGGGAGCCTGCTTCTCCCTCTGCCTCTGCCTGCCACTCTGTCTGCCTGTGCTCGCTCACTGTCTCTCCCTCTCTCTCTGACAAATAAATAAATTTTTAAAAAAATCTGGAAATTTCACATTCACATCAGAAATTGGGGCTTTCTTTGGAAAAATTGGATGATCTGGCATCACTGGATCTACATTCTGGCAGGTCTCCCCTGGTCTTTTATTTTATTATTATTATTTTTTTAAGATTTTATTTATTTATTTATTTGACAGACAGAGATCACAAGTAGACATAGAAGCAGGCAGAGAGAGAGAGAGGAGGAAGCAGGCTCCCTGCCGAGCAGAGAGCCCTATGCGGGGCTCGATCCCAGGACCCTGAGATCATGACCTGAGCCGAAGGCAGAGTCTTTAACCCACTGAGACACCCAGGCACCCCTCCCCTGGTCTTTTAGATGGGACCTGGGCTCTCCAACTCAGCACAGGGCCACCCCCAGGACTGGCCTCCCCTCCCTGCCAGGAGCTCCAGGCACTAAGGCAGCAACCCCACCGGGCCTCAGTCTTCCCATTTCCCCTCTCTAGGTTAAACGGCAAGGAGAGCAATGGCCATTGGAGGATTCACTTTGAGTATCTTTCCTAAATTCCACGTCACTGGAAATAAATCACGCCTGGTCCTGAGAGTCTCACCTGCTTGGGCCTGGTCTGATTTGGCCTCATCTCGTCAAGCCAGACCTGTCCCGAGCCGGCTTCCAATGCCAGGCCCAGGGCACACTTAGCCTCTTGGTTCAATTTGTCCCTGGAGCCAGGCAGGGAGTAGCCGGGCAGGGTGGGGTTCTGCTGGGGAGCCCCCTGCAGCTCGCCTTGGCTACCCAGGCCAGACCCAGTGAGCCCGGGATTCCCTAGGGCAGAACTGGCCACGGGCGGGCCTCTGTGGTTCCCGCCGCATGGGACTGCTGCATCGGGAGGAGATGGGCAGCTCCGTGCTGGGGTGGCGTTGGCTGCTTGCCACGCCACAAGAGTCTGAGATTCTCCTGAAACCGAGGGCTACGTTTATCTCTCGCTAGCGACAGAGAAACAAACCAGCATGCTCTGCCCAGGAGGCATTTCCAGAAATTTGGGCCCTGGCTTCTTGTTCATGAAATGCCAGATGATCCCGGGCCTCTCTCTGGGGCACGAGGCCAGGAGCATGTTAAGCAAGAGCTGTTCTGTTTTGCAGATGACAAGATTTTCGATACTGAGAAGTTGAAATGATAAATACGAGAACCTTGACCAGCTCCCCACCCTATCCTAGAAGTG
Source organism: Mellivora capensis (assembly GCA_004024625.1). NCBI lineage: Eukaryota > Metazoa > Chordata > Mammalia > Carnivora > Mustelidae > Mellivora > Mellivora capensis. Next base: position 46,972 of record PISX010003504.1, on the reverse strand, counting down.
GCTGGTTTGAGCTTCTGTGCTTGGCACATTTGTTTTTCACAACTTTCAGCTTCTCTGGGCCTCCCTCCCCAGCCCCCTGCCCCGCCCCCAGCCCCAGCCACCTGAGGTCCCCAGTGCAGGAAGACCTCATCTCATCCATGTTTGGGGCCTTGTGGGCCTGGCAGGCCTCCCACCTGCTCCCCAGCTCTGGGCACGGGAAAAGATGTCTTCTGAAGCACAAATTGGCAAACCATGACACACGGGCCTGCAGACTGGTTTTGTTGATAAAGATTTATTGGAAATAGAGCCAGGCTCACCACCTTGTCATGCGCGTTCATTCAGCTGGGGTGAGCCGAGCCTGCTTCTGTTGGCAGGTCCTCCTGTTTGGGATGTTCAGAGCACACAAGGTGCTAGGGGCTATGGCACAAGATGCACGGTAGGCAGTGGGGAGATGGGCAAAATGGGTGAAGGGGAGTGGGAGATACAGGCTCCCCGTTAAGGAATGGGCTAAGTCATGGGGCTGAAAGGCGTAGCATAGGGAGTACAGGGGATGGTATTATAAGAGTGTTGTAGGGTGCCAGACGGCATCTAGCCTCGTGGGGAGCAGGGCCTAAGGTATAATGGAGAGGTCAAATCATTGTGTTGTATACCTGCAACTAATGTAACCTTGTGTGTCAACTGTTCTTTGATAAACACACAAAACAGTAAACCAATCAATACGATTAGATCACAGCAGGTGATAGGCAGAAGAAATGGGGCCATGAGGTGTTTGTAGGGGGAGCATCGAGCTCAAACGGATGAGAGGAGCTGGGGGGATACAGTTGTGAGCAGACAGAACAATTAAGCCGAGATCGCCAGGAGGCAGTGTGGGGGGAGCTTGAAGGATTGAGAAAAGGCAGGCTGGTGAGGCTGGGCAGTGACTCAGTGGAGGAATGGAGGCAGAGCCCTCAAGGCTGGCTTTATCCTGTCCTCATCCCTAAGCTACATTCCCTATTAAACCAGACTGAGCCCCTCCGAAGCAGCGAATCAGGCCCCCCAACAAACTGACCGAATTTCTCATCACGGGCGGAAGAAGATAGGTTGACCCACCTCCCCTTCCTTGAATTTGCTAGCAGCCTTGTGGCTGAGAGAGACCCTTGGGCACAAAGTAGGCTCAGGGAGGAGGGGCCTTCCGCTCTCATTGACATGTTTTCGGTTCGGGTGTGAATCACAGACAGTGAGGCCTGGGCCCTTGGCTCAGGATTTCCTGGTGTTTCCTGCCTGGGACAGTAGCCTTGCTATCAGGGGCAGCAGCCCACCACTCCCTGACGTCAACTCTCCTTCCAATGAATGTGTTTCCTTTTCCGTTTGGGAAGACCAGATATCTGTCATTAGTCCCATCAACTCTGCCATTCTAACCCGGGCACCTCCTGTTCGGGAATGAGCCAGTGAGATTAACCAGAAGGCAGTGGGTGAGGGCAGGAGGGTGAGGGGAGCCTCAGCGGTTGGGCTTTCGAGCCACCATGGGGTCTCAGAGGGCAAGTGCCTCCTGGTCCAGGGTCATAAGGTGTGAGCGGAGAACACAGCAGCAGTGGTGGTGTCTGCCCTAGACCACCGGAGCGGTTTGGGGCCCTCCCATGCCTCCTCCCTGGGCCACCTGTGTTACCTGAGTGTCTTATCTCCTCTGCTTGTTTCCACAAACCTGTCCAGATGAGATCTCCTGGTGGAAAGTGTTTATATTGTCATCGTGTAAAAAAAGAAAGAAAAAAAGAAAAATAGATTGCTCAATTTCTGAAAACCATCATCTAAAATTTTTGCAACTTCCCAATGTGCACGTCCTGGGTCAAAGTCATGGTTGCCTCATTCCAGTTGTAGCTCTGACAATTTCAAACTAGCCATAAGGGCCAAAGGCTCTAGCTGTGTGGCTTCAGAAGCGACTGGGTCATCACAGCCTGTTTATACATAATGTAAATACTAGTTTAACTTACCATGCTGTAATATCACTGTGTGTTAGTACAGTTTATTTTCTTTTAAAAAATATTTTATTTATTTATTAGAGAGCGAGTAAGAGAGACATGAGCAGGGGTAGGAGCAGAGAGAGAGGGAGAAGCACACCCCTTGCTGAGCAGGAAGCCTGACCGACAGACCAACAGAAGACTGGGGGCTCCATCCAGGGACTCCTCAGAAGGACAGATGACTCAGGGCTCGATCCAGGGACTCCAGGATTATGACCCGAGCGGAAGGCAGACGCTTAACCAACTGAGCCACCCAGGCGCCCCAGTACAATTTATTGTAGATCAGAAATTCCCAATGGGACAGTTCTGTGGTTGTTGGTCTCACTTAATACCTCCCCTGGCAAGCACCACATACAAAAAGAAACTGCTAGCTCTTTTCGGGGATGGGTAGGATGCTCTCATGGTCACCACCGAGCATCATGATTCTGGCATTCAGCAAGTCGACTCTGCAACCACCCCGTGTCCCAGGAGCTGGGCAAAAATGGAATCACGCAATGGCTGGTCTCATTCTAGTTACTGGAAATTAGGAAATTTGATGATTCACCACTTCGAACTCGGAAGAGTTGAATCAAATTCCACCTTGTGTTCATAACGCTCTCTAAATATAAAGGAAAAATTAAAACAATCTGAAATGCCCGTTACATGTAAACATCTTGGAAACTCTTGAATAGCACCAAATAGCCAATGTTAGCATTTTGGTGTATTTAATTTCAGTCTATCTGTACACAATACTCCCTCCAATTTTTAATATCCCCGATGAGATAAGCTCTATACTACTCCTTGGAAATTTGGATTTTACACTTCATGTCATTAAACATTCCTCTGAGATGTAATTTTATTTTAAAGAATTTTATTTATTTGTCAGAGAGAGAGAGAGAGAGAGCCGAGATGGGGAGCGGCGGGCAGAGTTCTGGAGAAGCAGGCCCCCGCTGAGCAGGGAGCCTGATGTGGGACTGGATCCCGGGAGCCTGGGATCCTGACCCGAGAGGAAGGCAGACGCTTCCCGGACCGACCGAGCCACCCAGGCGCCCCGGCTTGCGCGTTGCTGATACCACGCACAGTGCCAAGAACATCCTTGCAGGGAGCGTGTAACCGACTTCCTTGGGATACCTGGGTGGACAGGGGACGCGGAATGTTCTGCGTCCGGTGTATCCAAACCCTTGAGCCCTCACAACACTCTCCTGGGCCAAGACAAGTAGGATGTGACGATCTCCCACCGCTCTCCCAGTTCCCAAGCCTCAGTCCCAGAGGGTCGTCCCAGGAACCCCATGTTTCGGACCCCATCTCTCCCCCACCGCCTCTCCCCTTCAGGATCCTGCAACGTCGTCCTTTTGAAGATCAGCTGCAGGAGGTGCTCTCGGCTCCATGGACGCGCGGCCTCGGGTCGCAGAACCGTACGCTCGGGGGCCGGCCCAGCGCACCTGTCCCCGAGCCTGGGTGCTGGGCGTGACCTAGTGGGCGCCAGGCCCGCACGCTCAGGAGCGCGGGGCGGGGCGGGGCTGGAGGGAGAGAAGCGGCTCGGCCCGCTGCGCCTGCGCCCTGCGCGCCGCCCGCTCACCTGCGCCCGCTCCGCCCCCTCCCCGTGTCCGCGAGTGCGGCTGTCAATAAAGTTCTTGCGCGCCGGAAGCGGAAGCGCCGAGTCTCCATGGCGGCGGCGACGGCGGCGGCGGGGCCGGTGCTCTGGAGGCGGCTGCTGGGCCTGCTGCCTGGCCGCCCCGGGCTGGCCGCGCTCCTGGGGCGCCTGTCCGACCGCCTGGGCAGGAACCGGGACCGTCGGCGCAGGAGGTGAGAGGCGGCCCGGCCTGCCGCGGCGGAGGCCGCAGCCCTGCCTCCCTTCGGCGCCGGGAGTGCGCTCACGCGGGGGGCGGGGGGGGGGGCGGGAACCGAGCGCGAGCTCCCCGGGCCCCCGGCGGCGGGCGTTGGAGGGTCTGGTCGCGGGAGACGCCGCTCGCGATCCGAGGGGGTGTGTACCTTGCGCGGTGGTGGCTGCGGCTTGGCCCGGCCGGGGTCTGTGCGTGCGGCGCTTCGCGCACCCTGCGGGGGAGGGCTGTGAAGCAGTCGCGAGTCAGGGGCTCCCGGGCGGGGCAGGAGGAACCACTCGGAACCCCCCCCCACACTTTCCAAAGGGCCCCTGTCCTGGAAAAGCACTGAAGCGAGTTATGTAAGTGGGGGAGGAGGCTCTGAAGAGGCTTATTCAGGCAGTGGTCTTTCCGAGTCAACATTGGCCGAGAGCGTGCTGACCTGAGAGGCCCGCTGGCATTGCTGACGTTACAGGGGAAAAAGACCTCTTGTGTGCAAATGGTTCTCTTATCAGAGAGACTCACGCCTTACACTTGACCCTTTATTTATTTGTTTTTAAAGATTTTGTTTATTTGGCAGAGAGGCAGGCAGAGAGGGAGGAAGGGAAGCAGCTCCCCGCTGAGCAGAGAGCCCGACGTGGGGCGCCATCCCAGGACCCTGGGATCATGACCCGAGTGGAAAGCAGAGGCTTTAACCCACTGAGCCACCCAGGCGCCCCTACACTTGACCCTTTCAAAGGGAAAAATAAAAATTAGAAGTGCGTCCTTTAGAAGAGTTTGCATTATCTTCGATTTTATCTGCGCTGCTTGGGCGCGGTGGGATGTCCTGCCTTCCGTGCGCAGATCTGTGGTCCATCGTGCGTGCGGTTTCTGCTTATGCGAAGGAGCTTGCGTTCCGCCGAGTAACAGTGGATGGTTTTCAGCAAAACTTCAGCTTTGGTTCAGGGTTAACTTTTCGGTGACAGCATCAGTATGGAGCCCTTCAGAGGCTTTGCCGATCAGAATGGCTTTAAGTTTCCCATCGCCCATCCCCGGTGGGGGCGGGGCCGGGGCCGAGGTGGCCTCTGCCCTTCTCTGTAGTTGGTGCTTAGCCAAGACCTGGCCATTGCAGTGGGCGGGGAGATCAGATGACTTACACGTCTTGGCATCACACCTCCCGGAAATTTGGTTTAAGGTTTCAAGAAGTGTTCTCTCCTCAAAGATGAGGTGTTCAGGCAGTGTTGTCATTTCCCTGTGTGTGTTTAAAGGGTGCGGAAAAACAATTCATTGTTCATTGTTTAACGTTGAAATTGACTGCTAAGGGGTCTTGGGGGCAGTCTCCACAAATTCTTTTGAAAAAGATGTTTCTCTTGAGTGTCTTTTTCCGGTGGTAGTGGGGGAGAGGAGCAGTGTGGCAGTGGGAGTAGTCCAGACTGACTCCCCAAAGTGCTTTTTGTAAATGGATGCTGTAGGTGTGGCACCATATTTCTTTTTGATGAAGCTGAGAGAGAGAGTGTTGTATAACAATTAAACCAGAAACTCACTTAAAGAACCCTAAGTTTTGTGGTTTTTTACTTTATTTTTAATTTAAATTCTATTAGCCGACATATAGTACATCATTAGTTTTTTTTTTATTTAAGATTTTATTTATTTATTTGTCAAAGAGAGAGAGAGAGCGCGCGCGAGCGGAGGCAGAGGGAGAGAAGCAGGCTCCCCGCAGAGCAGAGAGCCCGATGTGGGACTCGATCCCAGGACTCCGGGATCATGACCTGAGCTGAAGGCAGAGGCTTAACCAACTGAGCCACCCAGGCGTCCCCATCATTAGTTTTTGATGTAGTGCTCGTTGATAGTTGCGTGTAACACCCAGTGCTCATCACATCATGTGCCCTCCTTAATGCCCATCATCCAGTGCCCTCACCCCCCCCACCAAGTTTTATGTTTCTTTTTAATTATTTTTTTTTAGATTTTATTTATTTATTTGACAGAGATCACAAGCAGGCAGAGAGGCAGGCAGAGAGAGAGGGAGAAGCAGGCTCCCTGCTGAGCAGAGAGCCCCATGTGGGGCTCCATCGCAGGACCTGGGATCATGACCTGAGCCGAAGGTAGAGGCTTTAACCCACTGAGCCACCCAGGCGCCCCAAGTTTTATGTTTTAAAGAAATTTGTGGGGGCACCTGGGTGGCTCAGTCAGTTAAATGTCTGCCTTCAGCTCAGGTCATGATCCCAGGGTCCTGGGATCGAGTCCCACATAGGGCTCCCTGCTCAGCGGGGAGTCTCCTTCTCCCTTTACCCCTCCCTCCCCTGCTTGTGCACGCTCTCTCTCTCTCAAAAACAAATAAAATCTTTTTTTTTTTTTTAAAGATTTTATTTATTTATTTGAGAGAGAGGCAGTGAGAGAGCATGAGCGAGGAGGTCAGAGGGAGAAGCAGACTCCCCGTGGAGCTGGGAGCCTGATGCAGGACTCGATCCCGCGTCTCCGGGATCATGACCTGAGCCGAAGGCAGTCGTCCAACCAACTGAGCCACCCAGGCGTCCCACAAATAAAATCTTTTTATAAAAATAAATAAATTTGTGTTTTATAATCCTTAGAATGCTTTGCTAGGACTGAAGATAAGTGCTTCGACCAGTGTTGTTACAACGCTCTAGCTTTCTGGCCTGTTTTCTTTTTCCTCTTGCCTTATTCAGTTTGCACATTTTCCCGACTCTGTGGCCTTGGTGTTTGCGGTTTCTCCGGTCTGTATGGCCACTCATCCTATATTGGCTGCTGACTTTCGTTTCTCCCCCCAAATATCTCACAACCCCTCATTCCCCGAATGGTGTGGTTTCTTGTAACTCTGATTGTTGATTCATTGATAATAGTTCTGTGTAGTCATGAGCTTAGACATTGTCAGATTTTAGCCTCCAATCTGACTCACCTGTTGGAGTGCCTGTTAAAACCTCGTGGCTAACAAGACGCTGGAGGGAGGGTGGTTTCTTTGTTACAGAGACAGCAACGGTGACAGAGAATGCTACTTAAAATTACTTCCAGTTAGTGGTCTAGAAATACTGTTGCGTCTGACGTCATAGTGGCAGGTCGGCACACCCCAGTTCAGCTTGTTAGTAGTTTCCACTCTGAGGGACCACCCGATTTCCAGAAGCTACTTCTTTGAACTTAGCGACACGTCGTTAGAGTTTAGTAGAACTGTCTCCTGGCTTATTTGTAGTAGTAGAGTGGATGGGAAGGGGATATTTAAAATCAAAGCATAAATTTCCCCAGATAATTCGGATTCTCATCTTACAGGGGATTGGAATAAGATTTACAATGGATTTTTATATTGTAGCTTTATTTTTCTTTTTTTAAGATTTTATTTATTTATTTGACAGCGGGAGAGTGCACGTGCACACGCAGGGAGAGTGGTAGGGAGAGTGAGAAACAGACTCCCTGTCGAGCAAGGAGCCTGATGTGGGACTGGATCCCAGGGTCCTGGTCATGACCTGAGCCGAAGGCAGATGCTTAGCCAACTGAGGCACCCGGGCGCCCCAAATTGTAGCTTTGTTGAGTTCATATTAACGCATTCCAGCTGGTGATGAATTAGGCTGGGTCAGTCAATTGTGTGCTCCTAGAGGGAGAGCAGCTAGCCTGGGATTAAAGTGTTCTGGTAGATAATCCACTTGTAAACACGTCATCTGATTCATGTAAACGGGTTCTTCTCAAGGCTGCTGGGAAGTCCGGCTGGTCAAAGCCTTTGGGTTAGTAGAATATGTGATTGCTTTTCGTCGGGCACTTTGCTTTGCCCGCCGTTTGGGCCACCCCGAGGTGTATTGTGGGTTATGTTCCCTTTCTGGCCCCTGGATGTGATCGACTTCCTTTTGGGCAAGTCAGGAGGACAGTCATCTGGTCAGCATGTAGTCAGATGCGGGCAGCCTGGCCTCCCATGCTGGGCTTGTGGGAGAGCAGCAGCCACTGGTCTTCTGTAACCTACGGGAATTCACACTCACTTCCCTTTCTTGGACTTGGGGGTTGTGTTAGTCGGGAAGGGCTGCCTGCTGCCGGGGACGCAGGAAGTACATGGCTCCTTCGCGTAGTTTGTGTGCTTCTCAGGAAGTGTGTGACTGTTGTTCTTTTCTCCTTAGCTCATTTTCTGACGTTTAAGTGTGCACGAGTGAGGGGGGAGGGTGGGTTTTTCTTAAAAAGTAGTTTCTGAAAATACTGCAGTCCACAGAACTTAGTTTCTTTTAAGAACTTCTTTTTTCATCATTTTGTACAGATTTGGATGAGACCCAAGCCACAGAGCTTGTACCACGAATCTTATCTTATAGTTCCAGAAGAGCTTGTGGACTCAGAGCATATCGGAGCCCGTAGTGGGGGCCACTTAGTTAATGTCCTGAGTATGGTACAGGACAGAGGGTAGAACTTCTGGACTGTCTGTCAGGGATTTGTGCTCCGTTCTCCCGCATCACTGTGTTCTTGTTCAGAGCCCCCGGTGCCTCCTTTAGGAAAGACCCTGAGAGGTTGGTCAGCTTACTTGATTTACTTTTTTCCCCCACTGGGTGGTGGGGGACAGTCTGCAGCCCCTGGGGATCAGATCTGAGGCAGAGAGGCCTTGGAGGGGACATGTAAAGGTCAAGTGTAGACCTGGGTGTAATTCTCAGTATTTGCCTTTCTAGTTCTTCTTCTTCCTTTTTTTTTTTTTGTTGTTGTTGTTGTTGCTGTTGTTGAGGGAGGGAGGGAGGGAGGAAGTGGGCAGGCGAGGAGAGAGAGAGAATCTGAAGCAGGCTCCACACACAGCACAGAGCCTGACGTGGGGCTTGAGCTCACCAGCCTGAGATCATGACCTGAGCTGAAGTCAAGGGTCAGTCAGATGCTTCACTGATGGAGCCCCCTGGGCGCCCCGCCATGCTCTACTGGGATCTCGCCACTGGCCACGGAACTCGGTTGGACCTCCAGGCACATTGTTGCACATCCAGACAGAGGAAAAATACAAGGTGTGCCAGTCTTTTTCCATGGAGCACACGCAACTTTAAGATGTTTGGTGAAATGGAAAACTATCTCCCCACAAAAAGGAGAAACGCCTCTCTCTCCCCTGAGGCCCCGTGTCGGTAGCTGCGTTTGGTTGTGTCTCAGTGGCTCTTCTGCTCAGTTTGAGTGACTGATCATTCTGAACTCAAGTCCCACTGCCATCCCTTGCCCGGCAGGAGGGAGGGGCTGCCCTGTCGCACCCAGGACTGCCCTGCAGGCCAGGTGGGCTTCCTCCGTCTTCATGTAGTGGCTGGCCACCCCCCCTCCACCCCCCAAGTCCGGGGGCTCAGGGACAAGAGCACCTTAGTCTGGCGGTTCAGATGTGGATCTCTCTTAGAGATGGTGGGAAGAAACTTCCCTCCTCCCTGCCCCTCCCTCGCTTCATGCTCCCTGTGCCCTTTTAGAGTCCCCGGGAGCCTTCCCCTCACCCTGCCCGTACAGGTCTCTCTGGGTGGGGAGGGCCCAGGTCAGGGGTCTTCAGCACTTAGACCCAGCCTGCTGCCCAGGGCAGGCACTTTGCAGTTTCCACGGGAAGCCTTAAGTCCCGAGGCTGAACCTGTACCCAAAGTCAGGTGTCCCGTGGGTGGCCGGAGCCTGCCCTTCCCAGAGCCCGCGGGTCACCGTCGGACCTGTCGGCTGGGGACCGGTTTGCGTTATTTGCTTTGCTGCCTGTGCCGCCGGCCTGCCTGAGTGTCCCTAGGTGCTTGCCCCGGCCCTGTTCTCTAGACTTCCATGACATTCCTGAGTCCGCAGAAGCTGCCCCCCCCTTCCTCTTCTATCTGGTCCCGCCCCCCTCTTCTTTGTAACTAGAAACCGGAGCTGGGTGGTCTGGGAAAGATGATTCAGGGGAGTCCAGGTCTAGATGTGGAAATTGTGTGTGTGCCGGGGTAGTTCTCTGAATGGCGCGTGTGACACGGCTCTGCTCTTTTGGTGAAGGAACCGCAGCACCTCAGATCTCTCGGGGCTTGGGCTCCTGACCTGGGACGTGTGGTTTCTTAGTAAGCCTCCCTGGGGTGAGGGGACTTGCCTGTGCAGGTGGTCGCCCCTGGAGACTGGGCTGACTGCGGGTGGGGGTGCTGCCAGCCCCGGGAGCAACCTTCTCTGGGAAGAGTCCCAGGAGTTGGGTTGTGGGAAGCGGGAACGAACCCCCCGTGGGCTTCTGGCTGAGGTGAAAGAAAAAATGAGCCCCTGAGCGGACTTGGGCTCGGCTGCTTCTGCCCCGGGGGAGGCACTCCAGTTAGATTCGAGCGTCCCGCGTCCAGGGGGTCTCCCCCACGCCCGAGCTGTCGCGGGGCCCCGTGCCGTCACCGGGGCGACCTTCTCAGAGTGCCTTCCTCTTCAGGTGTCAGGAACTGCCGCTTGAGGGTTGGGTCTCCCACTCCCCGACTCCCTGCACCTAATTGGCTTTCAGCCCCTTCTCTCTAGCAAAAATAAACCTGCCAGCACGTAGATTAAACAGGAAGCCAGCATAAAGAAGCCCTCAACACGTCTTGGATGGAGGCTCTGGTGGAGCCTTCCTGGGGAGAGCTGCCCGGCAGGGACGAGGCCTGTCCGCGGCCGCCCGGGGCCCTGAGCCCGGCCCGCCCGAGCCTGCCGCTGCCTCTCCGGGCCAGGACCGGGCTGACGGTGGGCCCCGGGCGCCTGCGTCCTCTGGACTGGCTGCGGACACCCTCCCGGGCTTTCCTGCGGGTGGTGGCGCTTGCCCGCGCCCTTGGCTCACGTTGACCCAGCCCCCTTGCCTGGAGCAGCCACTCTGAGCGTCCTGCCTGACCCTCCACGGGGAGGGTGTCCTCAGGCCTCCCCGGGTGCTCAGCACCACCACCAGGAGTGACCCTTTGCCGTCACTCCAGACACGCGTGCTGCACAGTTCCACCTTTAGTTCATGGTGGCCTTTTCCCCCGGTGTCGTTCTCAGATGGTTTCAGATGTGTAGTAAGCCTGTGAGGCCACCAGGTTTGTGGGGGCGGCGTCGGGACTGCTCGTCCCTTGTGCGCCCCTCCCTCCCCCCCCATGTAGGCCGGAACAGCGTTCACACGGGGCCTGGGGTCGCAGCCTGAGCCGGCATTTGCCCTCTCTGGGTCGCTGTGTGCCGGGAGTGCGTCTCCGCAGCTTCCTTTCGGGGGAGTCAATGGGAGTCTCCTGGCCCGGGGAAGGATGCGTGGACAGACGATGGCAGGGCGGGATGGGGGTGCTAGCCCTGGTTCTTTGTCGGTATGGGCTGAGAGAGGATAAGTGCCATGAGGCTGGGAGATCTGTTGGTGTGGCGCTGCTGTGGGGTTTTCCACCTCAAACAGACCATGTGTAATTAATGAAAATTAGACTTTAGGCCCCCTCTGGGGCTTCAGATGGATAGAGTGTCGTGCAGACTTTCCCATTGTCTCGTGGTTTTCTACTGGACTGAAGGATCTTTCCCTCTCCTCCTGGAAGTTAGCTTTGAGCGCGGCAGGACTAAGGCCTACGGTTGGGAAAATTGAGGCAGCAATCCCTAGATTTCGAGTCTAAGCCTTTCGCTGGCCCGCTGCTGCTCGTCAGCTGGAAGCCGGAGGACCTTAGCAAGCTGGTACCCCCGAGTGCCGTCACCCCCTCTCTGAGACAGCGAGAAAGCTTAGCCGCTCTCCCCACTCTGCACCAAGGGCCCCAGGCCAGCCCCTGACTTCCCGGGATGTACAGAGCTGCTACCTTCCCCCCGTTGACTAAAGTTTTCTTGGCAGTGAGTCGGCTGGGACAGACCAGTGGGCTTTCTGGGAAGCACAGCTGTGGGCCATCTGGCGTCTGTGTAGGGCCGTTTGCAAGCCCTGGGAAGATTCAGCGCTTTATCATGAAGCAAGTGAATGAAGTCATCTTCCTGGAATCTGTGACCCTTTAGGCCTTGGGGTGTTCATGTGCCCTTTCCCCAGAGCCCCCCTTGGAGCGGCAGTAGAAGGGCACGCACAGCAGAGGATTTTCCTGCTGCTGTTTGCTGGACTTGAGAATAGGGCCCGATTTGTGTGGGACTCTGGGTGTGTGCCCGCCCACCCCCCCCCACCCCCCGCCGTGGGGGAGCAGGTGGCAGGCGGCAGACGTGTGTTTCCATGGCCAGGCCCTCGGTTGCTGCTGTCTCTGCCGCAGTGGAGGGGAGCCGGCCGGCGGGGGGCGGGGGCATGGCTGCATGTGGGCCCCGAGGAAGACATCTGCTGCCGAGATGGCCCCCCAGGCTCCTCCTGCTCCGCTCCTCACTCCACAGCCGAGGATTCAGGAGAAAATTTAGTTTTTCTGGGTCCTTCCCTAAATAAAAGCCTCGTTCTTCTCCGCAGCCCTGCGTTGCAGGGGGCACCCTCACCCAGACTCGCCCAGGCTCCAGGCCGTCGCCAGCGGCCTTCTGCAGGCCAGGTTGGCAGGGCCCCCCGGTGTCAGCCCCGCGGTGGTTCTGGGTGGTTTCTCGCGGCCACTCTAGACTGGGAGCTGTGTGGAACCAACTGCCAGTTGGGCTTTCTCTGTGGGCATTGGCACTTCTCAGGTTGCTCAGCTAGTAGGGGCTGAAGGAAAAGCGCCTTTGCAGAGTTTGACTTGGGCTCACTTAAAATGGCCTAGAGAATCTGACATTGGTTAAAAAAAAATTCCTGTCCGCCTCACGTGCGTGGCCCCGTAGCTGAGAGAGACTTCCGAGGAAGCGTTTGAGAAGTGTGACCCTTTCCGTGTCTCTTTAACCAGGTCGCCATGGCTGCTCTTGGCTCCTTTGCTGTCTCCAGCTGTCCCCCAGGTCACCTCCCCACCTTGTTGCCTGTGTCCAGAGGGTGTGCACAGGTTCCAGTGGATCCGAAACCTGGTCCCAGAGTTTGGGGTCTCCAGTTCCCACGTCAGGGTGCTTTCATCCCCGGCCGAGTTTTTCGAGCTCATGAAGGTAAGTTGTGTTCACAAGGAGAGAGGGTCGGACGCTTGAGATAGAGGCTTGCAGGCGTGAGGATGAGTGAGTCCTGAGCAGAAGTGTCTTCTGTTCTGGAAGTTTCTGACGGCTGCTCAGCTTCTTGCTGTGGGTTCTTCTCCCTGTTAGGTTTTCAGGCTCACACATGCTCGAGTTGTGCCATCATCAGAGGCTCCCGTGCGTGGCTAACGTCTCAGGTAGAGTAGCTCAGGGTGGGTGGGCAGTGATCTTGATTCTTACCGACAGATTGATTCCATCGGTTCCTTCCGAAGGGAGGTTAGTGAGGGCGTGTGGGCACCCTCGCCAACGATGTCACAGCATGACAGACCCTTCCCCTGGAAACATCCCCAGGACACAGTGGTGTCTTCTTGGTAGGCAGGGTGAACGGGGAAAAACTCAGCTGTGACTCGTGGGTGAGACTTGATGTGTAGGAAGTGGCTGGACTTCCTGGTCACTGGAGAATGTGGACACCTGATTTTAGGCCTTATGATCCCTGTTCTTTCCTGGGACTGTGTCTGAAGTCTGGGCCTCTCTGTCCGGGCAGAGATGTTGGCCTTTGCTTTTGGGGGTTTGAACTTGCGGTGCTCAGCTGTTCGTGGCCCATCTTGTTACTCCAGGTGAAACTGCGGATTGGAATAAGTCATTTGAAGCTGATTAATTTTTATTTCTTAAAAATTTTATTTATTTATTTATTTTTAAAGATTTTATTTATTTATTTGACAGACAGAGATCACAGGTAGGCAGAGAGGCAGGCAGAGAGAGGGGGGGAAGCAGGCTCCCCGATGAGCAGAGAGCCTGACCTGGGGCTCGATCTCAGGACCCTGAGATCATAACCTGAGCTGAAGGCAGAGGCTTCAACCCACTGAGCCACCAGGCGCCCCTGATTAAATTTTATTAACACGAATCCTATGGGTTCAAATTAGCAGTGATGTTAAAATTAAGGTATGATGAGTTCAGACAGGCGGAACGGTGGTAGATAATAGGAAATACATGTAGAAATTAATTTTCCTACAGAATAAACTGTACTTGATTTGGATAGTTGTACTTTTCCCTTTTGGCCTTTTCTGTAGATCCACACTCAGCTTAATTTCTGACTCTGGCTCCTTCCAGAGTGCATCCTGTGTGTGTGTGTGTGTGTGTGTATGTACACGTGCTCACGCCGCTTCCCTGCGCTGCTCGTCGGTCCTGGCGTCTTTGTGGGGAAGGGATGTTAAGGTGCTTTGCTCTTTGCTCCTACTTGGTTCTGTTCGGAAGAAACAGGTTTTGCAGAGGCTGTTCTTCGTGTTCTAGTCAGCTCGGGGTTGAAGGACTGGCTGAGTCTCAGCGTGGCCATCCCCTGGCTGAGCACCTGCCTGGGCAGGGCCGTGGGGGACAGGAAGGGCCCCAGGGCTTGGCCGGCCCAGCAGGCTGGGAGGAAGCCCTGATCTTGCCCTTTGAACCGGTCCCGGGTAGATTCTGGTGCAGGATTGCGTGGGATGTGTGTCTTCCCTGGGCCCACAGAGCGGCCTTGCTCCCTGAGAGGAGAGTGCAGCCTGCCGTCTGCCTGGCCTGCGAGCCCTCAGCCCAGCGCCTGAGCCAAGGTGCCTCTGCTTGAGTCAATGTTCGCTCCGTGTAACCGCGTTCCCTGCTGGCATCTGCCTCCCAAACAACCAAGCAGAGGGGACGGCGAACGTGGGACATTATCTTGTGCTTTCCTGGCCTGCAGGCCTCGTGCCAGTGTGTTCCTGTGTTTCTGTGGTCGGGGTGCCCCTCCCGTGCCGGCTGTGCGGGCTGTGGGTGCCGCATCCCTCCTGGGTCTGAAAGCAGGCGTGTGCCTGCTTCCTGCCTCCCTCCTCCCGCAAGGCCTGGCCCTCCTGCCTCTCTTTCCGGAGCCTGACCTTTGGCACACCACCCATCGTTCTGCGAACCCCCGCCCTGCCACGGGGGCAGGATGCTTCGAGCTCCGGAGGGCGCGTCGTGGTTCCCCACGCTGGAGCAGGTCTAGAGAGAGCACTTGGCCTGTTTGGACTGAAGTGACATAGTCATCTTCGAGTGCAGGTCTGTTCTGTTCTAGTCCTGGGGACCCATCTGCGCTTCAGAGGAAATACGTGCCCGCTCGTCGTGAAGCCCAGCCGTGCAGGTGCGGACGGGGGCAGAGCAGCACGTGCCTTGGCTCCTACACTCCCCTCCTCTGCCCCTTAGGGATGTGCTCTTGTGCCTTGCACATGCCCCATGTGCCCTGCCCACCCCCCCCCGGGGGTCGTGAATGGGCCGTGGTTTGCGCCCAGGGCAGCTATGGCGTCCGTCCCAGCGGTACGTTGCACGTTGTGTCAGGTCTCTCACACGCTGCCTTCATTCTTTTGACGGCCGTGTCATGGTTCATATAGCTAGGTCATGTCTCTCAGGGTATTTTTTTTTAAGATTTAAAAAAATTTATTTACTTGACAGAGAGCACAAGCAAGGGGAGCAGCAGAGAGAGAGGAGGAAGCAGGCTCCCCCCTGCGCAGGGAGCCCGATGCAGGGCTCGATCCCAGGACCCATGAGATCATGACCTGAGCTGAAGGCAGACACTGAATGGACTGAGTCCCCCAGGGGCCCCTCAGGGGGAGTATTTTATTTTATTTTATTTTATTTTTAAAATTTATTTATTTGTCAGAGAGAGAGGGAGAGAGAGTGACCGAGCACAGGCAGACAGAGTGGCAGGCGGAGGCAGAGGGAGAAGCAGGCTCCCTGCTGAACAAGGAGCCCGATGCGGGACTCGATCCCAGGACGCTGGGATCATGATCTGAGCCGAAGGCAGCCGCTTAGCCAACTGAGCCACCCAGGCGTCCCAGGGGGAATATTTTAAATTAGGATCGTGGGTCCTTATCTGGGCGGTTACTGTTAGCGTGGGGCTCGCTTCAGATGGCAGAGCTGGGCCCGGAGTGTTACTTGTTGGGTGTCCTCCCTGAGCTGTGGAAATGACTATGATTTGTTTCTCGTTCAGGGTCAGATCAACGTGGCCAAGAGACGCGTGGTGATGGCGTCGCTCTACCTGGGGACAGGTCCTCTGGAACAGGAACTGGTAAGGTTTGAGGTGGGGTGGTCCCGACGGCAGCAGTGGATCGCCCTGCTCCCCCTGGCTGCGCGGTGCCCTGGGATTGGGGTCACGCCGCCCTGTCCTGCTGGGGGTCAGCCCAGTCAGGAGGGCCGGTGAGGGGTGTGGGGCGGGGGCTCGTCCTCACCCACAGGTCCCTGCACCCTGCACCACGGTTTCGAGGCTGCTCTGTGTGCTGGTCTGGGACTAGGTGAACCACGGCCCGCTGCCCGTTTCGGTATGGCCTGTGGGATAACAATGGTCTTTGCGTTTTCAGTTGACTGGAAAAAAGTCGAAAGGTGGAGATTATTTGTGACACAGCAGAAGCCTGTGAAATTCAGATTTCTGTGTCCGTAGGTGAAGCTTTACTGAGACACAGCTGTGCTTGCTCACAAACGTGTTGTCTGTAGCCGCTCTCTGGCCGCAGCGGTGGAACTCAGTAGTTGTGACAGAGACCATCTGGTTCCGAAGGCCCAGGGTGTTTACTGCCTGGCCCTTCGCAGAGCAGATTTTCTGACCCTGTACTAGACAAATGGACCAAAGCGCAGGTCGGGCTGGGGTCAGGTGCCAGGTCTGTGGCCTGCCTTGGTCCACCTGGACTTGGCGTTATACCACACTTGTCGCCTGTGGGGAGATGGGCAGGATGGGAAGGACCAGAAACCACGGGTTAGCTCAGGGCGTGCTTCCTGCGGCGGGAGTCCAGCGCACGGTTGGTGCGCAGGCGCCGTCTGTGGGCTGACTTCACGCGAGTGGGAGTGAGACTGTTCTATTGTCCTCATCTTCAGATGGCTTTCCACTCGGGCTATGAAATGGGCCTGGTGCCCACAGTGTTTTCTCTAGGTTCCTCCTTGTCTGGAAGCCCACAGGTAGGAGTTGGGAAATACCAGGGGCTGGGGGCAGGAATGGGATGGTGGGTCAGCAGAGGCACTTCTGTCCTTTCCTGTCCTCCCCCCCAACCCCCCTGCAGGGAGGTCTCCTTCTGTCTTCAGGACACACTTTTACTGCAAGCTTGGGAAGCCTGTTTTTCTGGGAGAAGAATATTGTGTCGAGCCCATGGAGAGTGGCCAGGGGGCAGGTTTTATCTTGGATTCACTGGTTCAGCAAATATTTACCGAGTGCTGCATGTGTAGGCGCTGTCTGCTGTGTGTGCCTGTGGGGATTGTCTGTTGAAACGTGTGAGAGCTCGTGTCTTTAGCCTTTCTCAGAGTGGCCAGGTCCGGACTGCTTGGGCAACGTGTCTGACCCACAGATGCGCTCTCCTTGAGAGGCCTGCCTGGACAAGGGAGCTGGGTGGCACCTTCTGGTTGCTGTTACTGGTCTCAGAAGAAGTCTCATGGTGCAGATGTGTGTTCCAAGAGGATGTGTGTGTTGGGGGGGGGGCGGTTACCTGGCAAGTTGATCCTTTTTTTTTTTTTAAAGTAAGCTCCATACCTACTGTGGAGCCCAAGGTGGGGCTTGAACTTCACAGTCCTAAGATCAAGACCTGAGCTGATAACCAACAGATACTTCACTGACTGGGCCACCCAGGCGCCCCTCCGTCTGTCCTTCTAATACATGATCATCTTTTTGGATCTTATACTGCTGTTTTTTTGGGGTTCTTTCCTTGGCAGGTAGATTGCCTGGAACACACTCTGGAAAAGTCACTCCAAGCCAAGTTTCCTTCAGACCTCAAGGTGTCCATCCTCTTGGACTTCACACGGGGCTCAAGAGGTAGGTTTGGTGCACTCCCTACCTGCTCTGGCATTTCCTCTTTCAGACCCTTGTTCGGAGTTACGCCCTTGTCCTGTCCCATCCCCGTCCATCCGTGTCCGTCCTCCCCCGCGGCCCCCCACAAAAGCCAGGATGTTTGAAGACCGCCTAGACTGTCTGGCTGTCCATCAGCATTCCTTCTGTAGCAAGTGACTGGAAGCCCAAAGAAAAGCAACGGGCAAAAAGAGGCTGTTTTCGACTCCTGTGACCTGCTTTGGGTGGGTCATGGTCTGGGGACTTGGCTGGTCACCAAGACCCATCTGCTGGCCCTCCTTCTTTTGGGCTGGCTTTATTTTCAGGCTCCATGTGGTGACCTCTGGGAGCCCCAGGCCCATATGGCCATGACATTTTATTCATTGAAAGATGGTCTGCTACCTGAGTGGCCTGCCATGGGCCATGCACTGGGGCTCTGCGTGTGCCAACTGGCCCAGTCCAGGCCTGGATGTCTTCCTGTGGAGTTGGGGCAAGGGTTCAGGGTGGGTAGAGCCATTATTACCCAGAGTAGGAACACCAAGAGTAGAATTGGGTGGTACTCCTAGGAGGCTGGGGGGTATGGTTCCCAGAAGGAGGGCGAATGGTGCTGGTGTTAAAATGGCAGCTGTCTGCGGCCCCGAATGCCCTAGTCTTGTTCTGAGACAAGTTCATGTCCAGAGCAGAATTTGGTCTGAGGCCCTCCAGCTCGTAACGGTTCCTGGGGTTCTGGCCAATTTGGATGGGTAGTGCAGGGAGATGTGGGCCTACGGTAGGCGGCTCCTCCCCTCCAGGCTCGCTATCTTTTCTGGTGTGAATAGCCTGTTGATTTTCAAATTCCGCTCACCCCTGTGTTCAGGTAGAAAGAACTCCCGCACCATGCTGCTCCCGCTGCTGCAGAGGTTTCCAGAACAGGTCCGCGTCTCTCTCTTCCACACGCCTAACCTGCGCGGGCTTCTCCGGCTCCTGATCCCTGAGCGCTTCAATGAGACGATCGGCCTGCAGCACATTAAGGTGTACCTCTTTGACAACAACGTCATCTTGAGCGGGTGAGTAGGCTGCCTTGCCTCAAGGGCCTCCCCTGGATACTGTCCAGGGTGGAAGTTAGCGGAACACAGAGAAGGAAAGTCCATCTCAGGCCTTCAAGAATGTGGTCATATGTCTCTAGTCGTCATACTGCCCCCGTGTCTTCCACGACACCACCTCTGCTGTGGCTGCTGGAAGCCCACAGGGTGCTCAGAAGGGAGCCCCGGCTTCTTGAGCACTTCCCGGGCGCTAGCCACTCTTCTGAGCCTGGGTGTGCTGTCCTTGCAGAGACCCGTATAGTGTTTTCCTCACTTCATGCGTGAGAGACTAGAGAGGGTGAACGACTTCCTCCGGCAGAGCCAGGAACACCGAAGAAACAAACCACAGAGCCACCATGGCCGCCTGGGTCCTTCTGATTCTGCACCCTAGGCCCTGGGGATGAGCCCTGGGGGGTAGTTAGCTTTGCGAGTGGCATTCCTCTCCCAGCTGGTTGTCGCCTCAGGGGTGGGGCTCCATGGCTCCCTTCTTTCTGGCACCTCATACCACTCAAGCCCTGTCTTGTGCAAATGGCCGAGCTTGGCTGCCTGCTGTCCTGAGCGGTAGGCTGCCCTGCCCCCACCAATTCCCAGTCCAGCTGCCGCGCCTTCTCCGCCCCAGCCCTCACCCTGCCTCTTTCCTCCCTGCAGTGCAAACCTGAGCGACTCGTACTTCACCAACCGCCAGGACCGCTACGTGCTCTTGCAGGACTGCCCCGAGGTCGCGGACTTCTTCACAGAGCTGGTGGGCGCGGTGGGGGACGTGTCGCTGCAGCTGCAGGCAGACAACACGGTGCAGGTGTTGGAGGGGATGGTGCATCCTTACAAAGGTAGGGCGCAGGCTCTGCCAGCCTCCCGAGCTTGTGGGGGGCAGCTGGGGGCCCCGGGGCTGCACTTTTCGTGCTGGCAGGACTTGGGTGACAGAGGCTCATTTTGCTTTTGTCTCTGGGGCCAGACCGAGGTGACTCACTGGCCACCAGTCGTGCTCTGTGGGTCCAGGGAAGGTGGGAGTGTGGGATTCGGCCTGGGCCTGGGGGAGGGAGCCAGGGGCCTGCCCTGCACTTACAGGAAGCAGCCTGCTAACTGCCTACCCTCCCCAGGGCCATCCCACCCCCCACCCCCCCCCAGCAGAGCTCGGAGGCTCTGTGGTTCTCAGCTCTGTTGAGGTCTGTGGCCTCCTGCCTGGAAAGTGAAATGGGAGAGCCCTTGCTCTGTTCCCTGGAAACAGGCAAATCCTGGCAGTTAGCGTTTCTGGGGGCATTTGCATTCCTGTGATTCCTGTGGCTTCCTGGTGGCCTTTGGGAAGGCCTGCTACTGAATTTGCAACAGTGTCAGCAATGTGGGGAGGGGTAGACCCTGACCGTATAAGGAGAAGAGCCCCTATCCTGGGTGCCGGAGGAAGCCTAGCCCCGGAGCCAGTCTTTGATCTGGGTGCCTGCCCTGCCTGCTGCCAGCCTGGACACTCAGTTATTACTGTGATATTTTAAGTTTTTATCAATAAAAAATTTGTGGAAATTTGCTTTTTCTCGTTATATGGGTGCCTTCATATTATCCTCAATCTTGCACTTCGGCTTGCAAAGCCTGATATACTTAAGACCTGGTCCGTACAGGAAGCACTGGCCAATCCCTGATCTAACTCTACAGGCCAGTCACGGATGTGCAGAGAAGTAGGCCCCATGTTCTGGGAAGGATGAGTCAACGTGCTCAGGGGGCAGGTAGGGGTGTCTGGGCCTGTGCACTTGAGCCCAGGGGACCCGAGCAGCTCGGAAGGAGTGAACGGAAGCAGCTCTTGACTCGTGACACTCGGAAGGACAGCTTGAGACCCAGTGGGGCTAGCGGCTGCCTCCTCCCCCATGGGCGCAGGCCATCCCTTCTCCTTGTCCCAGAGCCCTCCCCCGGAGGCCCTCCTGCGTGGCCCTGTCCTGGCCTGTGAGTGCGCCCTGTCCTGTTCCTCTTTGATTCTGGCTCAGCCTTCCCCGAGGCTTGCTGTTTCCCCAGCGTCCTGGAGGGCCAGCTCTGGGCAGCATGGACGCTCTCCGCTCTCCCGTCATCGGCATTCCGTGAACTTCTGCGCTTCACCCGGCCCTGCTCCTGCTGTGCTTTTTTTGATCCTCGCTTCTCGGGCTGGATGCTGGCTTGCTAGTGTTGTCTTGTCGTCAGCTGATAGCATTTTTTTAAAAATTTTATTTATTTTTCAAAGAGGGAGAGAGAGCGAGCACAGGCAGACAGAGTGGCAGGCAGAGGCAAAGGGAGAAGCAGGCTCCCTGCCGAGCAAGGAGCCCGATGTGGGACTCGATCCCAGGACGCTGGGATCATGACCTGAGCCGAAGGCAGCTGCTCAACCAGCTGAGCCACCCAGGCGTCCCTGGCTGATAGCATTTATGGTCACTTCTCACCTGACCAGTGTGTCTGGGCAGCTGCCCATCTCCACTGTCCTGTGTAGACGCGCAGGGTGCCAGCCTGCCTGTCTACATGCTGTGCCTCGGGGGCCCCGCTCCCACTGTCCTGCCGCGTGGAGGCCACTTGGCCCGCAGTTGTGCCCGCGTGTTGTGGCTCACGCTTACATGTGCCTTTATTGTTAACCTCATTGAAGAGCACGCCGAGCACCAGCCACGGGCATGCGGTTCACATGCGTGTGCGTCGTGGGCCAGCTCCCGGGAGTCCCTCCGGTGCTCGTCGGGCGCTGCATCCCCAGGCTCCACTCCCTTGATTGGTCTCCCTCAAGTAGTATGGGGTGTTTTTGAACTTGATAGGGCACCTGGCTGGCTCAGTTCGTAGAGCAGGCGACTCTTGATCTTGGGGTTCTGATCCACGTTGGGTGTGGAGAGGACTTAAAAATCAAATCTTGGGGCGCCTGGGTGGCTCAGTGGGTTAACCCTCTGCCTTTGGCTCAGGTCATGATTTCAGGGTCCTGGGATCAAGTCCCGCATCGGGCTCTCTGCTCATCAGGGAGCCTGCTTCCCCCCCTCTCTCTGCCTGCCTCTCTGCCTACTTGTGATCTCTCTCTGTTGAATAAATAAATAAAACCTTAAAAAAAATTAAAAAAAAATCTTAAAAAAACAACCTTTTTATAAGTGTGACTGGTAGAGGCCGTTTCACGTTCCCTCGCGCAGGCTCTTCGTGGCCTTGCCTTGGACGTTGGAATCCACAGAGGAGCCTCGCCTGGGCCTGGGCTCCATCAGAGCATGTCCTTAGGCGGTCGGTCGGGGCATCTGTGCTTGGCTGTCTGGTGCCATGTCCCCATGCAGGCAAGGGTTCAGAGCCTCCACTTCCCTCCCTCACCCTCCCCTCCCGTGTGTCCCCGCAGGTGACCGGGCTGCGTACTGCAGGGCGGCCAACAAGAGGGTGATGGATGTGATCAACTCTGCTAGGGTCCGCCAGCAAGTGCTGCACGCCCAGACCTTCCACGGCGACTCCCTCTTGACTCAGGAGGACGCAGCCGCCGCGGGGGACCGGAGGCCAGCCCCCGACACCTGGATTTACCCATTGATCCAGATGAAGCCCTTTGAGATCCAGATCGACGAGATCGTCACCGAGACCTTGCTGACAGAGGCTGAGCGAGGCGCCAGGGTCTACCTCACCACCGGCTACTTCAACCTGACCCAGGCCTACATGGACCTGGTCTTGGGCACGCGGGCTGAGTACCAGATCCTACTGGCCTCCCCGGAGGTGAACGGCTTCTTCGGGGCTAAGGGGGTGGCGGGGGCCATCCCTGCTGCGTACGTGCACATCGAGCGGCAGTTCTTCCGGGAGCTGTGCAGCCTGGGCCAGCAGGAGCGCGTCCGGCTGCAGGAGTACTGGCGGAGGGGCTGGACGTTCCACGCCAAAGGTACGCAGGGCCGGCCCGGCTCCCTCGGCTCCCGTCCTCCCGTCTGAGAGTGTCCCCGCTGTGCAGGGTTCTCCCCCTTGTGCTCCCAGAACTTGACGCCGGTGGCTGGGGTGGCTGTTGCAGAAGGCGCGCGTGGGACGTCGGGGACGGAGAGGCACAGGCCGTCCTCTCCGATAGCGATTGTGGTCACTGCACCGGTCACGCCGTGGGTTCTTCCCACGTCAGCCGTGCCCTTCTCGGGGACGGAGGGTGCGTTAGGGGTGTTTCTCTCCCCACTGTGGTTCTTTTTCCTCTCTGAATCCTCCACTTTTTTTAGCTGAGGAAGTCAAGGCCGTGTCCTTTCGTTCTGAGCCACATAGCGCTGCCCGTACGCGGGGCCTGGTCTGAACCGCCTGCGGATCCGACCCCCACAGGCACTGGTGTGCGGTCCTGGGGCGGCCCACGTGTGCGTAATCCCAGGCCCATGGGCTGAGACGGGGATGAGCGGCTTTAAAACCTTGTGCTGAGCAGAGGGCTTCTGCCCGCTGCCGCTCGCTGTTTCAGGGCACCTGCCTCAGGTGCAGACCCTCCTTCCGGTGCTCCAGGGGCCACACCGCTGAGCTGCCTAGTCCTGTGTCTGAGGAAGGGTACCGGCGCAGAGAGCCCCTGGCCACGAGTGGCGGACTTGGTTTTTCTGGCTTCTCGTTGGTGGTGGAGGCCTGTTGTGTCCTGTGCTGGTGCTGGAGTCTTGCGGAGGGGCTGATGGGGGAGGGGATGATGTTTGGGTCTCTGGTCTGTGGCCCTGGGAGCCCCGGTTATAGGCAGCTCCGGCCCCTTGTCTGTGTTTGTTTAGATTTGAGGTCATTTGGGGATCATTGTGTGGGTGAAACTTTTTTTGTCTTACGTGGCTGGTTTTCACCTGGGGATACGTTAAAAGAAGTTCTAAAGCCCAGACTCCCCTCCAACTCTTTTTTTTTTTTTTTTTTTTTTGTTAGAGAGAGAGGGAGAGAGAGCGAGCGAGCAAGCACAGGCAGACAGAGTGGCGGGCAGAGGCAGAGGGAGAAGCAGGCTCCCCGCTGAGCAAGGAGCCCGATGTGGGACTCGATCCCAGGACGCTGGGATCATGACCCGAGCCGAAGGCAGCCGCCCAACCCACTGAGCCACCCAGGCGTCCCTTCCCTCCAACTCTTGAATCCAGCTCTCTGAGGACAGTTCCAATGCGGTGTGTGTGTGTGTGTGTGTGTGTGTGTTTTAAAAACTCCCTAGGAGTTTCTGAGGCCTTAGAACTGTCACAGCTTTTGGCCTTTTGGGTGGCTCCCGCTTCCTGCTGGGAGACCCACTGCCTGGGCAGGTGGCACTGGTGGGTGTGGAAAGTGAGCTGCCTCATTGTGCCATGCGCTGAGCTGGGGCGGTGGGGGGGGTGTCAGATGCTTCTGGGCAGGTCGGGCTAGCCAGTGAGGAGGCGGCGAAAATATGTTAGGATTGGTTTTGTTCCTTACGAGAATAGTGAAGGTGCCTAGGCGTGGGGTGTTGAAGACCAAGCTGGAAGCCGGGAGAGGCTTTGTTCTTTGGAGGGGATGTGTGTGCCCGGGAGCTGTGCGGGGACATCCAGAAAGTGCTCCCTCCTCATCCAGCCTGTAGCACTCCCCCACCCCCCCACCCCCCGCCCACACCCCCCCGCCCACACCCCGGCCGGCTCAGCCTGGCCTGATGGTTCTGACTGGGCTGTGGGTTATTTCCCTGAAGCAGGCAGTACTGATAAGTGAGCAGTGACCCCCTCACCCCCCAAGTTACCGTTGAAACAGAAACACCCAACCGGCTCTTCCAGTGTGGCTCGCCCATTCCCGGATGGGCATGCTTCTGCCCCGCCCTGGGTGGGGCCTTGCACTCCGGGAGCACTGGATTAGTGGGGATGGCCAGGAATCCCAGGGCACGGCTGCCTGTGTGTGTGTCAGAGTATGTGAGAGAGAGGGAGTGGGGGTTGAGGTACATGAGCAGAGGGGCCAGGAGTCAGAGGTCAGTCAGTGGTGAAGTCAGAGGCCAGGGTCCTTTCCTGTGATTGTGATCGACAGTTGGGGGGGGTCCTTAAGTCGGCCCCCTTTCCTGGTTTATTCCTGGATGCTTGTTCTCCTCAAGGCAGTCTGGGAGAGGAGCAGGCAGCCCAGTGGTGGCTGGGGTGGGTGGGATGTACTGACTGTCTACTCCCTGCAAGGCCCGTGCTGGGTACTAGTGGTGTGTCTGTTCCCGCTGGTGGCTGAGTAGCTGGTACACTGTGATGGCCTTACCCACGCTCCTGCAGGACAGGTCTGACTCATCTCAGCCCCCAGGGCTCCTGGAAGCCCTCGGTGAGGAGAGTGAGCTGAGATCCTGTGTTCGAGGTGTCCACATCCCTGTGGCTCCAGCAGCACTGGACGTGGCGGCTCCAGTCCCCCCAGTCCAGTCAGGGAGGGACTCGGTGTTGAACCTGCTCGTGGCCCATGGAGGGAAGTGATGCAGGAACATGCTGCGTGGGCCCTGCCCGCGGGAAGCTGCCAGGCTGGGTGGGGGGCATCGCATGGACGTGACCGAGCCTGTGGCTGGCTGCTTGTCCAAGGGCGGGGGTCTGCAGGCCAGTCCTGTCTGGCTCATGAAGGGCGGGGGTGCCCGGTGGCAGTCCAGATGCCTCGCGGAACGACCGTGGGAGGTGACCCGTGGGGAGGCCGTGGGCACCTCTGTTCGGCGGGCTGTGGAGTTGAGGCATGTCTCACGGGCCGGTGTCGTGGATGCCGACTCGAGTCTTTGTCATTTCAGTGCTACTACTTCGAGGCGCCAGAGGAGCCTCCGACTGTTGACAGGCGCTCGCTCTAGAGACTTCTGCAATGTGGTCTGTTCTGTTTTCTTTGGGTTTTGAAGAGGCCACCAGAGGAGGCCCGGAGTGTGATCGATGTGCTGGAGAGGCCACCAGACTTGGACTTTTTTTTTTTTTTTTAAAGATTTTATTTATTTGACAGAGAAATCACAAGCAGAGAGAGAGGAGGAAGCAGGCTCCCTGCTGAGCAGAGAGCCCCATGTGGGCCTGGATCCCAGGACCCTGAGATCATGACTTGAGCTGAAGGCAGAGGGCTAACCCACTGAGCCACCCAGGCGCCTCTCAGACTTGAATTCTTGAAGCCTAGTTTTCAGTCCAAATTCCCCTTTGGCAAACATGGGGGGACCCAGTCCAACCTTTGTGTGATGTGGAGTGATGGCACTGATTCGCCCTCGGGAGAGTACGGTGTTGGGGTTTCTGTGAAGTGGCCGAGAGGCGAGAAGAAGTGTTCCAGGGGCTGTGGGGTGGGCGCTGGAACATAGCTCGTGTCGTCACGTTTAGCCTTTTAAGTGAAAACGTGTAGTTATTTATTTTATGTATTTATGTATTTATTTTTTTAAAGATTTTATTTATTTATTTGACAGAGACACAGTAAGAGAGGGAACACAAGCAGGGGGAGTGGGAGAGGGAGAAGCCGGCTTCCCGCCGAGCAGGGAGCCCGATGCGGGGCTCGATCCCAGGATCCCGGAATCATGACCTGAGCCGAAGGCAGAGGTTTAATGACTGAGCCACCCAGGCGCCCCTTATGTATTTTTAAGAGACTTAATTTCTTTAGAGCAGTTTGGGTTCAGACCAGAATTGAGGGGCAGCTGGTGTGATTTTCCCTACCCCCCGCCCTGGTCATGCCCTGCCCCTCTGTCAGCAGCTGGCAGGGGAGAGCGCACTGGTAACTGGTGAACCGACAGTTGACACACTGTCACCCCGAGGCCACACTTTACATCCGGAACATCCTGGTGGTGTGCGTTCATGGATTCAGGCGGGTGAGGACGTATATCTGTCATCACAGTGTCACAGAGAGAGCCTTTCACTGCCCTGAACATCCTCCATGCTTCATGTCTGTCCCTCCCGCCTTCCCCCGACTCTGACAGGCCCTTTACTGTCTCCAGATTTTCACCTTTCCCAGAATGTCATATGGTTGGACTCACACCATCTGTAGCCTTTTTAGACTGGCTTCTTACGCTAGTAATGGGCGTTTAAGGTTCTTTTTTTTCTCTTTCTCTTTTAAAGATTGTATTTATTTGAGGGAGAGAGGGGAGGAGCAGAGGGGGAGAGAGAGGAACACGCAGATTCTGTGCTGAGCGTGAAACCTGACACACGGCTCAATCCCATGATCCCAAAGCACGACCTGAGCCGAAAGCAGAGGTCCACCGCTTAACCTGCTGAGCCACCCAGGTCCTTAAACCTTAGTGCTTTTCGTGGTGATAGCTCTTTCCTTTCAGTGAGGAAGAGCATTGCCTCGTCTGGACGGCCCGCAGTTTATTCATCTGTCCGTCCACTGAAGGGCTTCTCGGTTGCTGCAGGGATCCCCCTGTTAAGCCTGGTCCTGGGGGACAGCGGGGTCTGGGGGCCAGTGCACAGTGGCTGTCAGCCGTTGTAAGCCCTGCATCTGTCCTGTGCCCACGAACTACCCTCTCTAGGTCTTGGGAAGGCAGCAGACCCAGGGGAGCCTGAGTGGGGATGAGGGATGTTTCTGTTGGGCCTGGTTCTCACGTCTCCTCCCGGAGAAGAGTGGGCCTGAGTCGTGCCTGGTGCCACTGCGGGACTTCTGGCTGGGAGCAACAGGCCCACAGTCCCTTCGGGCAGGGGCCACCTCCACGCTGGGGGACCTCTCAGGGAAGGATCAGAAAATGAGCTTGGACTCCATCCAGGTGCTGTCCCCTAGGCTAACAGCATGCTGTGTGGCCAGGGTGGGGCAGGCCATTGGAGTAAGAGATTTCTGGCTCCCGCTGACAGAGGAATCTGTTAATGATTGTGAGAATTGTCACTATTTTTACTGCTTTCCCGACAGGCAGCTTGGCATGGCGCCCAAAGGTGAGCTCGCAGTGCGAGCTGGGGCAGCTTCACCCTGGGTGTCCGGCCCACGCGCCTCCCCTGGGCACCGGCAGGTGTGCGCTGGGGCAGGGCTGCACCCAGGGCTCTGCGGGGCGGGAGTGGGGGCGGGGAGGGGAGAAGAGACATGGACATGGCAGCCCGGAGTGTCAGGCAAGTGCTTTGCCCTCTGAGTTCGGGCCTGTGGTGTCTCCTGTCCCCTTGTATTTCTGTAGCGGCCTGAGGATCCTCTGAAATCGGTTGCAGAGTATTGTGGCGCAGGTGAAGGAAGGAGGGAGTGTAAGTTGACATTTTTCTTGAAGAGAGCCTCAGGGAAGTCCTCTCTCCAGAAATAGTCGTGAGCTCTTGCTTCAGAAGGCAGAGCTTTTTGTACTTAATTTTTTCATCATGTGTTCGACACGCACCGTTTGTTTCATTTATTTTGTTCAAACCAGTATTTGTGTCACATCTGTCATGGCCAGGCAGCATTCAGGGTGTTGGGAACCAATACTGGGGACCAGAGCCCTTGCCCTCCCTAGGTGTCGGTTTCCTTGAACAGGAAGCAGGTACAGATGAATCTGCTCACGTGTAACGTCAGGTAGGGGAATGGCGTGTAGAAGACCAGAGCAGGAGGAGGAAGAGTCTGGGCTGATGGGGATCTGTTAGACTGGGGGGTTGGGAAGGCCTCTCTCTGAAGGGGACACTCACTGAGCACAGATCCTGGCTGGTGGGTCCAGGAGGGGGACCCAAGATCGTGAGGTCCCAAGACCATGCTAGGCATGAAGAGGAGTGAGGGGGGCGTTTCGGGAGGGAGTGAGGCTGGAAGGGGGCCAGGCCATGGGAAGAGCTCAGAGGACTGGTGAGGGAGCTCTGCGGGAGCCCTTGAGCCGCCTAGTTTACCCTGCCGCACGGTGCTGGGCCCGCGTGGAGAAGGGACTGTGCCTCCGGGAGTGGAGCACAAGAGGCTGCCCAGGGCAGGCAGGGAGGGCTCTCATCGCAGAGCTGGGAGCCTGCAGAAGTCTTGGGACTCGGTGCAGTCATCTCTGTATCCTCAGCGCGCTCCCTCTGGGGCTGCGGACTGCCTGCGGCCAGTCCCCTTCTGTGCCATTGCTTTTGCTGCCCGGTCTCTCCCAGTCGGGCGGGTCCTAGATTGGTAAAGGCGTTGGGCACAAAGGTCAGGCCCTGGGCTTGATAACAGGCTTACAGCCCTGCTGGCAAGTGCAGGAGCCCCCGCCCTGCCCCTCACCCTTCCCGTATGCACCCTCTCAAGGCCCTCCCTGAATGGAAGTTTGCTGGTGGTCCTCCAGGTCTAGCCCAGCAGCACAGGGGTCCCACGTTAGATACTTGCATCCGGAAAGGCTGGCTGTCCCCGAGGTGGCATCTTGAGCTCCTGGGGTACGGGCACCACGTGGCCTCAGTATCTGTGGGATTTGTGTCCTTTTGGATGGAGAAAGATCATGGTCCATGTGGATTTGCAGGGGAAGTGGCAGGGCAGTTGCCGGCTGCACGAAGGCGTCCAGTATGTTCCACATGCGAGCTGCCCATCACACCCATGTGCCCTCCCAAGGCCAGCCTGGGCCAGAGAGGAAAGCCGGAGGAAGACGGTGTCTGTTGTGCCTTCCCAGTGGGGTGGTCGTGGCGGGTGGGTGCAGAGAAGCCCTCGTCTCACTGCATGGAGAGCCCAGGTGCACGCATGTGCAGCACATGGACGTGGGCGCCCTTCATCAGGGCTGGCGATCCGGACCTAAAGCAGGTCTGAAGCAGCTCTCAGCGGTCGCTAGTGAAAGCAGGCTGGGAGGTGGTGGCGTAGCCGAGGAGCTGTCGGCGTGGGCTGCCTGCCTCTCGTGGCCGGCCCCTAGGTTGCCTTGTGAGGAAGAGATGTACGTTCAGGCAGATATCAGAAGTAAAAAATACCCACAAGACCAGGTCCTTTCAGTCTTGCCCAGCGGGCCCTGTGGTTCAGGAGCCTTGGTCGCGTGATTCACCTCAGCTTTAGCCCGTGTCAGCCACGTGCGTGTCAGGCCTCCCTGCTGCGCACTCTGTCCCCGTCTGAGTGGACTGGAGAGCTGGCTGCTCCACGAGCCCCAGGCGTCCTCACTGCTTTTGAGTGTGACATCACGAGAGTTCGATTGGCCATGGCAGGTGGAAAGCTCTGAGCCTGGGGGAGGTCAGCCCCCGGCCCTGGCCCCCCAGCCTCAGGCTCCGTGCAGAGGTGGGGCGGGAGGGGCTGAGGCCAGCACGGGAGGAGAGCCGGCACTGCCGTGGTCCAGGCTCAGCCGTTCTGCCCGGACCTCCCTGGGCATCTGGAGCAGTGCCAGGGGCTAGCTCGCACACCCCCGCGGTGACAGGAGATAAGGTGAGCCCCACGGTCGCCTACACGGCAGTGGCCCCACGGGGCGGTACAGTTAACTGAGCGACAGGCAGGCAGGAGGCTTTGATGTGGCCCCGGGTGTGAGGGGGGTGTCGAGCGCATTACAGGAACAGGCCTCGGAGCGTCGTCATCTCTTACCCAAGGTATTCTTGGAAACGCTCTTGCTCTGAGAGAGAATTAGGAAATGGCCTTCTATTTTAGGCTTCTTGGTGTGTATTATACGTCGTCGATTGGCTCATGATGGTCACGCGCACCCGTGGGCCCTTTGAGAGGGTCATGTTGGCAGAGAGACCAGCGGTGGTGGGAGGGCAGGAGGAGGCTGGCCGCGAGCAGGGGAGCTGGGCCGACTCCTGGGCTGGGTTTTCTGGGTTGAGCATTCTTGGTGCTAGCGAGGGTGCAGGCCATACAGCGGCCAGACCCAGGTCTGTGCTCCCCTGAGAGAAGGGGTCCAGGGCAGCCGGCGTCCTGCAGAGGTCGGGTTTTTGGGGTGACCTGTTCAGGAGAAGTAACTGACGGGCACTGGACCGGGCAGGCAGGCCTTGGGACTTGGGGGCGGGGACGGAGTGTAGGGGACCGGGAGCACAGCAGACCCACCTGCTTGTTGTCGGAGGGGACAGATTAGGATTCTGAGACAACCCACAACCTTCACGACGCACCTGTCAGCATGCTGGGGGACAGGGCAGGACCCCATGCACCCCCCGGCTGCTTTTTGTCTGGCTGTGCTGTCAGGAAGCTCATTTCCTGGCAGAAAAGGGGAAGTGCTCTTTGGGGCGGGACAGAAACTTACAGGGCCTCTTCGGTGCTCTCTGCCACTGGCCTCTAGTGAACTTCACGTGTCTGGCTTGGATGTCCCTGAGCCCTGGCAGGGACTTATGTCTGGTACCCTTGGGTGTGGTAGGTCAGCAGCAGCCCGACGTGGAGAATTGCGTGTCCCTGGGTGGGAAGGGATGCAGAGTGGAGTGACCTGGGCTTACCGAGAGCCGTGTACCCCCCGCCCCCTGCCCCCATGGAGTAGTCCCACGCCCGTGGACTTGGTAGGAGGTTTGCTCTTCCCTAGGCCACCTTCTTAGCACGGTGGGGGTGTCTTTCCCGAGAAGCAACTATGGACTTTGTCCCCTTGGTGCTCGTGGCAGGACCACGGAGCCTCTGGCCAGCGTGGGCTCCGTTCCGGTGGCCAGGATGTGGCCGAGGTGGTTCAGAGAGCGGGATCAGAGGCCCTGAGGTATCGGTGTGGGGGTGGGGGGCTGTGGTTAGCACAGGCTGGTGAGAGCAGGCCGTGAGCACGGGCTTCCCGGGGCTCCCTGAAGGACCCGCCTCTCGAGTGCTCGGGCCGGAGACGAGGCAGTGTCCTCTCGGGGCCGCGGGTGGCCCCAGGTCCCTGTCTGCGCGGCACCTGGGTGGACGGCGCAGCTCCCTGACTGCTCGTTCCCAGCAGGGCTGCTTTTCTCTTAGGTTGAATGACGCGTGGAGAGACGCTCGGCAGATGCTGTGCTCATTTCCTGTCTGCACGTTTCCTTTTCCCTGCAGGCCTCTGGCTGTACCTGGCAGGGAGCAGCCTGCCCTGTCTCACGTTGATTGGCTCTCCTAATTTTGGGTACAGGTCGGTTCACCGGGACCTGGAGGCCCAAATCGCCATAGTGACGGAGAGCCGGGCCCTGCAGCAGGAGCTTCACCAGGTTGGTCGGGACGACGGGGTTTCCCGGGCTGAGTGGCGGGGATGGGGGTGGGGTGGCTGGGGGCTCAGCCCTGCCCATGTCGCCGGGTCCCCTGAGAGTGGCCCCTGCCACCATCTCCAGCGTGAGAAAGAACCCTAGTCTTCAGAAGGCCGGTCCTGAGAGAAGCCCGTTGCGGGGCCGCCCCGGGAAGCGGCGTGCCCTCTAACCCCAACCCCTCGCCCCCACCGCTGCAGCTACTCGGGCCCCACGGTCCCAAGTGCTCCCTCCCCGAGTGCTCCCTCCGTGCGGGCAAGAGCACTCTTCTCTCACCCGGACACCCCAGCCTCTTGTCACAGGGCAGGTCAGACGGAGGGGGAGTATGGGGGAGAAGCCAGGCGCACGCAGGGTGCCAGTGTCCCTGCTTGTAGAGACAGAGGAGGTGGACCTCAGGAAGCAGCCCGAGCCCCATGCAGAGGGCCTTCGTGGAGAACGGAGCCATTTCAAGGGCGCGGGCAGCTCCGTGCCTCTGTCTCTGAGCCGTAGGATCTGTGTGCCCTGTCCCCTGGATTCTGTCGCACTCCACACGTCTCCCTGGGGTAGCTCTCTGGTGCATGGATGGCGCGGAGTGGGGGTGCCCGCCAGCAGGAGGGTTCTCTCCGGGGGTGTTTGTGGAGACTGGAGGTGGGTGATGTGTGGACGGGCCAAAATTTGTGGCTGTCGGCCCTTTATCTCTGGCCAGGCAACAGTGCTGACAAGGCAGGTCCCTTTTTCCTTGGGGAGTTCCAGTGTCTTGGAGTTTCTTATCCTCACGCTCACAGTTGTCATAAGGCTTCCTTCTCTCTGTCCGTACGGGGAAGAAGCCAGCATTCTCCTGAGAGTGGGAGTTGGCTCAGCCTGTGGAGTGGCACTGGCCTGGGGGACAGGTGGCTGATCCAGGAAGACACAGGTTGGGTCCGTGTTCTCAGCCATGTGGAAGTGGGGAGAGCAGCCCTTTGGCGAGCTGGGGTTAGAGACTCTGAATCCTGTGCTGCTGACTGGCTCACGGCCCGGAGCAGCGGGGAGAGGGCCCCATTTCCTCACCGGGGCAGGGATGCAGGGTGGTTCCCAAAGGGTCAGCAGCTATCTCAGCCCTCCTTCTGTGGGGCGCGTATTTTATCTTCTGTCCAGAGAAAAATAGAAAGTTGCTGAGAATTCGTTAGTGCTTTTGTGGGACTGTGTGTTTGGTGGCCTGGACTCGGGAGCCCCGTGCCGTGCGTGCGCGAGCGGGGCAGTGCTGTGCGCAGCTCGGTCTGTGACCTTTCCAGCGAACCCTTTCCACGGAGGGGCCAGCTTCCCTCGTGAGTCACCGGAACACAGATAACTGTGGGCCGGACCCCAGAAGCCTCGGCTGTTGACTTTGTGAAGCTTTTATTCTCCAGTGTTTGGGAATGACTGTTGCGAAACTGTGGGAGCCTTTGTTGCTGGATGAGGACACGGTAACTGCCTTGTCTCTGGGACCTGCCTTTTGCCATGTGGGAATCCTGTCAGCGGCCCAGTGGGCCGGGGTGCCGGGAAGGCCTTCACGACTAGGGGTCAGAGGAAGTGGTAGCGGCTGTGTTCTGGGTGGCCAGCGCAGAATCCAGCCGCTCAGCAGGTTTCTTGCTACCGTGAGGTTTCCAGAAAATGAGGAAGCCTCACAGCTGAGGCTCCAGTCGGAGTTGCTGGTGCGAGAGGGGCAGGGCTGCACCCTGGTGGGGTCTGCTGGACTTCTGGACGGGTGGCAGAGAGGCTTCAGCCTGGGAGAGCCCCTGCCCTGGGTCAGTACACTTGTGGGTGTGAACCGGGCCTCGGGCCAGGACCAGTTCCCCATGGATCTGGGTTGATTTGTGGGGGCAAGTCCCCCAGGCCTGGTCCTGGTCCCTCTCCCCGACCTCCTGAGTAAGGGGATTGAACCCACATCCTGGATCTGGAGGGAAGCTGGGCGGGTTGTGGTCAGGAACTGTGTTCCCAAATGGCATATTTGGGATATTTTTCTTTTCTTCCCAAACCTGAGTCCCAGGGGCTTCCTGCGGTGGGAGGGTGGCAGTTCACGCTGCTGCAGCCCTTCCTTCTCCAGAGGCATGCTGATTTCTGTGCTTGTGAAATGCAGAAATGCATTTCTAGATCATTCCACCTGTATACTTGGATGCTGGGCCTGCAGCCCCCTTGCTCCCGCCAGGTGGCCCTACAGTGCCTGATCCTGGGACTGCCCGGCCACACCACCTCCCCATGGCCCAGAAAGTCCCTGGAATCCCGGCCGCCGTGTCCTTGCTCTCCTGTTCTCCTTGGGGAGATACAGGGAAGGGCCCTACTCGTATCGCACTGGGTGCTGGGAATGGAGAGGTTTGTTTTTTTTTTTTTTTTTTTTAAACATTTTATTTATTTATTTGAGAGAGAGAGTGAGAGAGAGCATGAGAGGCGAGAAGGTCAGAGGGAGAAGCAGACTCCCCGTGGAGCTGGGAGCCGGATGTGGGACTCGATCCTGTGATTCTAGGATTGTGACCTGAGCTGAAGGCAGTTGCTTAACCAACTGAGCCACCCAGGCGCCCATGGAGAGGTATTTTTATCAGAATCCGAAGCCCCTCCCTTCACTTAGTATGCACAGTCAAAACTGAAATCTTCCTGGTTTTGTTCAGAGAACACGGTTTACCACTTGTGACCCGAGAAAGACTCCCCTGGCCAGCATTGTAACTCTGACCAGCTGACTTCCTTCTCTGGCTCTGTTGTGGGATCTCTGAGGAACCGTAAGTGTCTCTGGTGATTTAATTGAAATCTTGGCTGAGTATTCATTTGAAAGCATGAAGCTGGAGCCGGGTCTGTGGACACTTCTGCAGGCCTGCCCCCAGGCCGCAGGCGGCTCCTCCATCAGGCACGTCCAGCCAGGGACCGGGCCCTCGCTGCTGGCACCCAGGAGCCCGCTCATCTTGGAAGTGCATGGACTTTGGCTTCGAGAGAGAGAGGTGAGGGTGTAAGCCTGAAAACCATGCAGGAGAAATGCAGTCGGGCTCCTGGGTCTGCCCAGCCCCGGACAGGAAAGCTGTGGACACTTCCTGTCGTGTCCTCTGT